>JADLZN010005490.1:0-87956 GCA_018155175.1 Sinocyclocheilus anophthalmus | reverse complement strand
CTGTGTTTTCCTCCACTCACATCTTGACAAGCACAGATCCGGTGGATCCTGTCGAGTGGACAGTGGGTGCAGAAATGGAGAAACAAATACAGAACGCACTCAGAAACAAGCACCACATCTCATACAACACCACATCTCGTACCTCACACCTTGGTTGGACTTAACTGAGCACCAAATCCGGCTACTTCTTCAAATTACTTTTGAGGACTGCAGAGGACTGTCTTCTTATAACAGGGCCAGCAGGAGAGACAAAAGCAGAGGTGTCTATGCCAGACTTCTGCAAATGAAACGGCTGATGCTGCTTAATGTTCTGCACACATCATTGGAGCATCCTGAAAAGTGTACAGTGGTGTGGTATGTCTTCTTGAGCCAGATCCAACATGTGAGCAAGCTGATCCGGTCTATGCATGTGGGTAGGAAGATCGGAGTGCTGCAAATCTTCCAAAGTTTCTCAAATAAGGATCTGACAGAACAATGTGAGGGCTTTAGTATGACACATTGAACTATAAAGGCTGTGACACACCAAGCCAACATCAAAGAATTAGCGGTGACTAAAGCTGACTGCATTGCTGGCTGATGTCGCCTATGTCTGGGTCAAAAAATTGCACTTGAACACTGCAAAGACTACAGCCAACGGCCAACTAGCGCATACAATTTGTAACTGCATGAGAGGAAATAACTTTCCATACCAGCAGGTTGCAGTAGTCTGAATTCGGCATTCAAAAAGGGAAACCGGAACTAGAACTGCGGATATACATAGTGTAAACAAAGCGGCAGAACGTGCTTGCCATTTTGAAAATGAATCATGTTGATCTCTTTCTTCATTAGGCAACCATATCATGAAAATATTTGCATACTGGAATGCTCAGAGAAGATGAAGGTGTATAATGAGAAGAGCCTTCTGTGTTTGTTCTCTTTACTTTGTCATTTGGCAGTCTAGGAGTATAAGAGGACGTTTGAAAACACAAACACACACTTACCGTCACTCTACCTTTAACCTTAGAAGAGCGGATGGAGAAAAGGCAAACCCAAGTGGAAACATTTGTTATACAGATGTCAAGTGTGGAGGGCTGCTTTTCTGGATCCAGCGTCTCCTCTTCCCTGTGGCCTCTTCTTCTCTTCTAATCCTCTACCTCTCCATGACCTTTTCCCATCTGATTATCTGCTTCTTTCTCATCTTTTTCTCTCGCTCTCTCCTTCAGCACCGGCCTTTGTGTGGCTGCTTCGACTAAGGACTATTTTGGTTTGAATGTATTGAATTGCTTTGTTTATTCAGGCACTCTTTGAAATATGCAGCTCTTAACGTTGTCTCCATATTAAAGGAGTAAACCAGTGTGATGTATCTTCTGGCCATCAAGGCAATGCGCCTTAATCCAAGTAAGAATACTGTAACCCTTTACTTTTCTGGGTTGAAAGTGGAGAATTCCCATGATCGTACAGGCAGAGCTTTTCACTAGCTGATTTTGCTTGAAATGGTCAAGGCTAGCTGAGAATAGCCTAGCCCAGCATACAACTCTTTAGCTGGGACCAAGTGTTAGATTAGCTTGCAATTGTCTGCTACATTGTTAGTAAAAGTTTTCTTCTAAGAATGGCTTTTTAAATGATCAAGCAACATTGCAAGAAAAGCAGGCAGAAAGGGAGGCCCACGTATGTGCTATACCCGTGGGTAAAGGCATTGTCTGTGTTTTGCACATGGCCTTTATGGCCTCAAGCAAATTCTCCACGTAAGTTTAAGAAGTATTTGATTGAACCTTTGCCCAAGGGCCAGATTGGTTTCATGTGCACATATTGAGGGTAGAAAAGAAGATTTCCAGACTCCTTTGAAGACTGGGCATCAGTCAGACAAGATAGAGATGCATATGTACCAATGCTACCAATGCGAAAGCATTAATATTGTCTTATTTTAAGGCAACATTTTTCAATTTCATGCCTTAGCTCAGTCAGCTGATTCTATTCTATTCTATTCTATTCTATTCTATTCCTCTTATGTTTGAGTGCTCTGTGACAGGAACTTCTCTTTGCAATTTGGTCAGTGCCAAAACATACATTTTAGGACTTCGTATTTGTGCATTTTGTCATAAATAACAGTAATTTCAGACACTGCAGTTTTTATTTTTTTGACTGGGCTTTCTGGCCTCTTAGCACCTGTGAACCATTGCTTCAGTTCCCACTCTAGCCCAAATGAATTTCAGATGGAATTGCTTTGATGTGAATTACTATCACCATAAATTGGTCACTGCTATTTTTACTTAACAGCATCCTTGATTAATGCTTGGTAGATTGGATATAGGTCATTGGACAGCCCATCCTACAGATGCCGTGCCTCTTCAGACTTTAAATTTAAAGGGCATTTAGTAATGTTTTTGTTTCCTTTTAAAGAACACTTGAGCTCTGGTATCATTACAGGGTTTCTGTGGGACATTGAAAAGCATTAAATATCATTAAATGATTTTTTTGAAAATTAAGGCCTCAAAAGGTATTAAAAGTCATTAAATTTTATTCCTACAGGCATTACATTTTTTAGGTGGTTTTGAATTAAAATAATATTACGAGTTTATTTTAGTTGAGCAGTTGAGCAAGGATGAATTCTGTAATAAAATTCTGATTTTATTACAATCAGTGTAAGTGACGATCGATAATGAATAATGTACTGACAGTAACAAGGTCGCACCAGTTGAGGCTCGTGCACGCTGTCGTGAAGAGAGATGTCGTGGAGAAATCACAACAAAAGAGCACAACAGCATAGACAAAGACACTTGTAAAACATACTGCGATAAAATTGAGTTTTTACATTTATAACATATGATATAGCACAGTTAATCAACATGAGACATCCAAGAGAGTGCTGTTTCTCGAATATCAGCACGATTGCAGATTTGACATTACATTTTTTTTCATTCAATAAATGGGTAGTTAATATTAAGTGACTCAATTTTTTTAAAAATAAAATACATTTTAAAACAGTTCCAAAAAAAGATCCCAGCAGAACAGTTGTGCATCTCAGATTATTCAGAATGTCTGGCATTCTACATCTATTGGTACTTTGTTATATCAATTTTGAAATATCTGCAAATATATTTTGACATTTTAAGCTGCTACATTTTAAGTCTGCTGATCTATTTCTAATTCAGTTTAGAGGGATACAGTTTATTTAAATTATGTAGATTTTTTAAATATCCAAGATTATCATCATTGCATCATTGTCAAATTGAATGGTTAATTTAAAACAGGGGTGTCAAACTCAATTCCTGGAGGGCCAGAAACCTGCAGAGTTTAGTTTCAGCCCTAAATAAACACACCTGATCCAGCTAATCAAATCCTTCAGGCTTATTTGAAAACTACAAGGTATGTGTGTTGGAGCAGGGTTGGAACAAAAAATCGGCCAGGAGCTCTGCGCTCCCAGGGAATGGAGTTTGGACACCCCTGATTCAAAATACATATAGGCCCGGTTTCATAGACAGGGCTTAGCCTAAGCCGGGATTAGGCCATAGTTCAATTAGGACATTTAAGTAGCTTTTATGAATGTGCCTTAGATAAAAACACTACTGGTGTGCATCTTGAGATAAATGCCACTGTCAGATTTTAAGATCAGTCAGTGCAAGTTTATTTCAATAAAGGGGTTCCTAGTAGGCTCCTTTTACAAAGTCTTGATTTTGTTTTGGGTGTACTAGAACAGGCTCTCATACTTGGTTGTTTGAAAAACATTATTTTTCACATATTTTTCATTATTACAGCACCTCTCTCCCCAGCCTGGCATGAACGACTCGAATAGTTCCTGTATCAAATGAAGGCCCGCCCTCTGAATACAAAATGTGCTGTGATTGGTTATCTGGGCCAGTGTGTGTTGTGATTGGCCGCACTCGGCGCCTGGTCGGGAAATGTCATGCCATTACCATAGCCGCCTGCGAGCTTCAGGGTAAATATTGCGTCAAATCAAATCAATTTGAGCGCGATTTAAAACCAGATGATTGTAACCACTCTAAGTTCGTCTGCCTTGGGCAAGCTAGCGTGTCTCCGACATAGTGAAAACACTCGTTGCCTTCTCTAGTGCAGCTCAACAAGGTCTCATGCCATTCGTCGGTATTTGTGATATCACAAATTCCGGAAAATATGCGTTGTAGTCCAAAGAGTCGTTCGTTGTAGTTTTTGAAAAAGTGATCTCTGGACTTGAGCTTGAACTTTTTTATGCTCAAACAGCAACATACAGACTAACTAAAGTTGAAAAAGTGAAAAAAGCATAATAGGACCCCTTTAAAACACGCCTATTTTATTACCCTTAAATACCTTATCTGTGATGCAATTCAGTAACAGGATCGTTAACACTTAACCAATTATCACGAAGCAATGACATTTTAAAACATACTGGGGTTCTATGCTAAGCTTACAACCGTTTAATACAATGTAGGCTACTGTCAAAAAAAACAGAAGCTAACTGGCAGAGGTAGTGTGAAAATGACTTGTGCTAGCAGTATTTTCTGTTTTCTTCTTACCTCTGCAGCACTAACTGTCCTCCACTGCAGCAGCCGAATTTAAACCTTTTGAAAAGAGTTCGGTTAATTTTACGCATTTAGCAGACGTCAGACTTAAGCCCTTTTTTCCCCCAAAGTTTTTCTGCACCACCTTTCATTTTTTATGGTCCATTATCTAGCTTTTACTGAAAATTAGCTCGTGTTGCAATCTCTCTGATGACGTGCTTGATTTTGACTGAACGGTTCGGTCGGCCCATCTCGGGACCAGGCAGCCGGCCGTGGCCGACTGGGCAAAATGCTTAACATTTATTTATTATTATTATTATAACCATAGAGAAATCGTGCAAGCGATAAAAACCTGTCCTATGCGCTGTTGGCCTGTAAAAACAATTTTATTTATATATATTTAGAAAAAATCTGACCGGCCCACATTAAACAAAATGGTTCGGCCCAGATGGCCAATCCGCCCCTGGTGCCATATATATAATATTCAGCATTCATTAGTAGATTACCCATGGTGCAAAACTAAACTAAAAATGAAACTAAAAATTCTACATTCACGTCGCCATTTCAAGTAAGCATGCACAGCATTTAAATCCTGAGAGAATCTTGCCATTGCACAACAGGAGATAATATAGACAGCAATACACTTATGTCAAAAGCGTAATTTGATTTTTCAGTCAAGGATTCAGATCTTTAATGCAATGCAACAGCTTGCATGCAAATCTGAAGTCACTAATGTTAATTATTCCATTCTAGCCAACAGCCTGCAGCAGAAAGGACAGTTGCTTGAGCATAATTTGCATACAGTTAAGCTTCGCCCTCCTTAGATGAGTCAGGCCTTTAAATTTTAAATATTTTAAAACTGATCATTAATGAAGCTGTCTTGAGAGGAAGGTGTGATCGTATGTCCATTTGGTGATGCCCTCAATCAGTAAAATACTACCAGATTATCTGATTAAGTCAATAAACAAAATCTTGTTTTTAGTGCAGTATATAATGCTTATTGCATGTTTAATAAGCACAGTAATGTAAGCAGGCAGGGGTTGGGGTGGAAATGGTAGCTGCAGGCTAGCTGGAAGTGATAATGTACAACTCTGGCAGATTCTAGACACTTCAGTGGATTAGTGTCATTATGTATTACACTAAAAAGTTCAGAATACAGGGTTTTTCTAGGCCACTAATATGGAGTAATATGGGTAGACTTGCATTGTGGTGAATCTTATCTTATCTTATCTTATCTTATCTTATCTTATGTAAGTGCTGTTATGTAGATGTTCTATATATTTGTTTCATAATTAATTATTTTGTAATTAATGTAAATGAGTTGTAATGTGATGTAAATTCATTTGGTGTACTTTAAAACATAAGGAGCCAGAATCCGTCAATTTAATGGAAATGATGTGCTTATTAGTCGCCCTGATGGACTGATGATGAGCGGACACATCACAAGGCTCTGCCAAGTTAAAATACTTTAAAGTTTAAAATCAGTGTTGTCGCAAGCCAAAAGGACTGTAAGGAAGATTTTCATAAACTCAAAGACCTCTTTTCATGACAAGCGGCCAACGAAGTATTTGTTTGTAAAATGTAGCGAAAGTGTTCATAATAGCGCTAAGCGCCATTTTGTGTTTGATGTATTTGTACTGTTTTCACTTGTGTACAGTTCTCACGGCGTTAAAACGTCAAAGGCGCGAAAGACAAAGAAAACGACCCTAAGAATAAAACACCCGTTCTAAAGAACCAACCTGTGTCTGTTGTCGTGGAAAGAGCTACAGTGAGAACTCTCCTGCTCGACGCGGGTAGGAGGGACAAGGAGACCGATGCGAGTGACGATTTGACGAGGATACAGCGCATCAGATAAGCACAACCCATAAAACAGTGTCGGCATAAAGATTGCAAGCAACGGTGATTAGACTGAGTTGAAAGTACAACATTTCAAGCTAAAATCAGAACGTGCTCTGCCACAACCGTCAAGTTAAGGTGGTTAGAGAAGTGATTAAACTTGGAAATTGCAACAAGGACTTAAATCTAATTTCCCTGCTTACTGTGCTCAGCCTACATGTTTTGGGGACGAATTTAATGTGCTGATGTTTATTTGTTAAGTGTGAAAAGGGTTATTACAAAGGAAATTAAGATTCTACAGGTTTGTGTTTATAAGAAGGAACTAAACATAAGAACAATTCAAGTTAAGTTGAAAGGAAACTCTACTAATGTGAAAAAATGTATAGTGCAAAGATAAATTATTCATTAATTAATTCAGTTTATACTCTCTGAAGTAAAGATTTTGTATTGCATTATACACTGTCATTTACAACGATTTATTTCTTGTTTTGAAATTTAAGCCATTTTGAAGTTTAGTTTAAATAAGTTTAAACGTTGATACAGTTTTGGATACAATCTTTATGTCTGTATTTGAACATCTTGATTTCCTACACAAAATTCAGTTATTAACTTTCTGACTATTCACATTTAAACATATTGATAAATTTAAGCTCATTAGTTGCATACATTCTACAGCAATTCAAGATATCTCAGCATGTCTGACACACGTGCAGAGGCTAGCAGTAAACATGTCAATTCACCTGCCCTACCTGAAGTTACAGATTCCATACCTGTGGAAATAGGAGGGCTGCGAAGAAGTGAAAGAGTCAGAATTCTAACAGAAAAGGGAAGAGAACTTAAAAAAATAAAGTTAAAGGGTGTACAACGACAGTACAGAATGATCTATGAGAAACTGAAGTATCATGCAAGACTAGGCAAGGAAATATTGTCGGATAAGGCTTCCCAAGATGAGCTGAATGTGCTAATTGAGAAGATAGAAAGCAGCTGTTTGGAGTTAAAGGCCATTTATGAATAGCAGACTGCTGAACAAGACCTGCGACACAGGATTGATGCATGCATATCACTTTCAGGATTTATTGTTAGAAGAGCACAAAGGCAACGTGAAGGACATGTAGCAGATGTAGAGAAAGAACCTTGGCCTGATGTTGGATCGATCTTGGACTCGGGCTCCTTATCAAGATCACGGTCTCATTAATCAAAATGCAGTTCAATCCATTCTAGCATTCACTCAGTCAAAAGAAACGAAGCTGTGGCTGAAGCTGTTGCATCTCAGGAAGTCTTGGCAGTTTTGGAGGAGCAAGAAAGGGAAGCATCAGAACTTCAAAGGCTAGAGGTTGAAAGTAGACAACGTTTAGCACAATTTGAATTTGAGGACCTGGCTAGTCAACAAGCAATGCAGGACAAGCGAAGAAAGCTTGAACCCTTAGAAGAAGTGAAGAAGTTGAACGCTGCCAGAGCTCGAGTAAAGGTCTATGATCAAGTGGAAGGAAATTTTGATGCGATTTATTCGCTGCATGATGCTGAATCAGCTGGAGAACTTCAAGTTCTTACTTTCACAAGTCCTCCTTTTATTCCTCAGTCTCTGCCAGCCATGACCCAAGAGCTCCAAGCCTCAAGTCCTCCATTCATTCCTAAATCCTTACCAGTGTAGGATCTATGTCTCACAACGGACCCACCTACATGATGGAGACACACATCAAACCCTCACATTCCATTGAGACAAATCGAAGAACTCCTATCCAACAGATGCAGTCGTAAAACTCATGCAGGGTCAGTGAAGGTTTTAAGCATTTCCTGGACTGTTTGGCTATACTGTATCTCAAGATACGCTAAAAAAGACAGTACTCTCACAGTGCTTAAAAGCGTTTTACGGGTTTCAAGGACCAGATAGGGATACCCCTGACCATTTGACGCATAAATTGCTAAAATCCGATCAACAAAAGAGACAATTTTATAGCTCCCTGTCCAGCAGGAGATTCTCCAGCAGACTCTCAGATCTGACCTGAGAATGACCGAAGGACCCTTCCCTTTTCCCCTGCATTTCAAAGGAAAGAGACAAGATTTCTTTGACAATCGCTGCTAATCATTGAAAGTATAAAATTATCAGAGCATAGAATCACAAATAGTATGTTGTATGTTGTATATATATATGCTTGACGTTTTTCATGTAATCGGTGCAACTTTAACCAGCGTTTAATTACCCCTTTTTAGGAAATAAAGATATTAAAACTGTGTAATGTGTGAAGTTTAATCTTGAACGAATGGAAACCAGAAATGCAGAAGGTTGAAATGAAGTAAACTTTAATAGTATGTACAATATTTGCATTTAAGAGACTTTATAGACGTATCAACATATTATTATAGGTGTCCTCATATAAATGAGAGCATCTGGTTAATGTATGCACGCTCCGCCTTGCAAGAAGCCGATTGGAAGGCAGCGTCAGGGGACGGACTTATGCCACAGAGCAAAACCCCTATGCAGGACAGAATCCTTGCTTGCTTGCTGCTTTTCCTGCTCTGGCCTGTCGCTGTGTTAGAGCACCACGTGTGCTCACGCTTTTAACATCAAAAGCGACCAGCCATCTAAAACTTAACACTTCAGTGATACTTCGTTGAAATTGTCAACAAACTTGAAAGTCTTGCACATTAAGACTCTCAGCAGATTGCTCACGCCTCTGTTTCATCACAGACCAACGAGGGGTTTCCCAAAGGAACGTCATCCTGACGTCACCGACCAGTAAGTGACGGGGTTTCCCTCAAAGACCTCAAGGAAGCCCGCAGCAACCACGGAGTCAACTCAGCTGTCAACCAGCAGAACGCAAGTAAACAAACAACTCTCTAATCTGCTGAACAGGTGAATTTAGATAAGCAGTAAAATTAAGACAAAATTCTCTGCTCTGGGAATTCTTAAGGTGAATTTACATCACTTGTGAAAACGAGGTAGAACTATGAAACTCAGAACTCCGCTAACAGAATTTCCTTCCTCTGAAACTATGTGTGTGTGTATTGGTTTAGCTTAAGGTTATGTAATCTAGAATAGCCAAAAAATTTCATGTTTCATTTATAAATAATCAATTGTCTAGTGTCATATAATTTCAAGGTTAAAACATTTGCCAAAAGATCCTTGCTACCTAGCTCGTAACTTACTTATAATAATTACCTCTGTTAAAAGCTTACAAATAATCATAACTGTATTTCACCCATGGCCAGGTGAAATACAGTTCATATTTTACATATTCAATTGGTAATATACACCGACATTAACTTCTCGCTGGCCGAGTAGCTGATAGAGTGTAAACTATCAAATTTAGAAGCAATTCGAATCAGGTTGAATTAGGCTCTTCAAATCCAAGTCCTATCAAAACCTGAATCAATAATAATAATTAATTCCCTTACAACTGAGTTAAAATTACTTACACAGTGACAGTCCAAGTTCTAAGCACAATCTCTGCAAAGGGCATCTCAAACTCCTTCAGCTTCAATGCTTATGCCTCAATTGCAAAATAGCTCTGATTTGGTCAGTGCACTAGCAGAAGCTATGAGTGACAATCGTTTTCCAGTGCCAGAGCCTGCATTGTTTACTGGAGACCCTTTAAAATTCAAAGACTGGCACCTATCTTTTGAAACATTAATTGACAGGAAGAATATTCAGAAGAACGAAAAACTATATTACTTAAGAAAGTACTTAGATGGTGCTTCAAAGATTCAAAGAGTTTTTAGACTTTCTGATCTCGCTTGCAATCCTATATCTTCATTACAGGCACTTTGGAGTGTGGAGAGTGGGAAACCAAAACATTCACAAAACCAAACCATTCAAGCAAAGACACTGTACACAAACGTGGCACAAAGCACCATCTCATCATGCATCCTTTGTAAAAGAAGAGGACATGTCTTAAGTAAGTGTAGAAAGTTCATTGAGAAGACAGTTCAAGATCGTGTCAAATTTGCATGTTCAGAGCGACTTTGCTTTGGATGTTTGCAGACTGGTCATCATTCAAGAAGATGTGATAATAAGAGCACATGTGAAAAGTGTCAGAAGAGACATCCTACATGTCTGCATGATGGCAAGTTCAAAGAAGTATCAAAGTCCTAAACCTTCTAAAGACGATGAATGTTCAAAGGAAAAAACTGATGACGGAGAAAAAGCTGCAGCAGCAATTACCAATGCAGTCCGACAAGTAGATTCAAATACACAAACATCTACAATCATACCAGTCCCACTGCCATCAGTTTTTACACAAGAGTGCTACATTTCTTCTACACATTTCTACAGACATAATTAGGGCACTTGAATTAGACTTCACAGATCACAGTGCAGATGATAATCCAGTTTTTCAGGAAAACATTTTGTTCTTGTCCAAGGTGAGGAAAGGTATAAGACAAATGGAAGATGGCCACTTTGAACTCCCACTTCCTTTCAAGACAGACACACCTAGTCTCCCAGATAACAAACAATGTGCAGTTCATAGTCACCTCATTGGAGCGGCGACTGAGAAAAGATAAGCAGTATTATGAGAATTATGTCGATTTCATGAATGACATCATAACTCGAGGAGATGCTGAGAGGGTTCCAAGGTTGGAACTTGAGAACCAACCAGCATGGTATATTCCGCACCATGGAGTCTATCACCCCCACAAACCAGGAAAGATCTACGTGGTTTTTGATTGTTCAGCACGTTTCCATGAAACCTCTCTGAATGATCACCTTTTGACTGGTTCAGATCTGACCAGCACATTAGTTGGAGTGCTGTGTCGATTTAGAAAGGGTCCAATAGCCATTATGTGTGACATTGAAATTGTTTTTCATTAATTTCATGTTGCAAAGGAACAGAATGAAGGTACACCTTTTTGGGGCAGCTTGATCCCCTGGCTGCTCCAACTTTGGACTGAAGTACCTAGCATCGCAGGGTCATGGAAAGTTTAGCGAAGAGTCCATCAAGTTTATCCAGAGAAGCTTTTATGTGGATGATGGCTTAACATCGTGAAGTCATCTGCCGAAGCAGTACATCTTGTGAAGGAGGCAAGAGCCTTGTGTAGAACCGGAAACCTTAGACTCCACAAGTTTGTGTGCAATGATGAGGAAGTGATTTCTACAGTACCACCTGAGGAATGTGCTCAGACCAAAGATCTCGATATGGCCTTGGGAGAGCTTCACATCGAGCGAGCACTAGGAGTTCAGGGGTGCGTTGAAGCAGATTAATTCCAATTCAGAGTTGTAGTCAAGAAAAATCCACTCACAAGAAGAGGAGTTCTCTCAACGGTGGCCTCTGTATATGATCCGCTAGGTTTGTTGCACCTTTTCTACTAGTTGATAAACAGATTCTTCAGGAATTGTGTAAAGATAAAGTAAGCTGGGACGAAGATCTCCCCGAGCATATTCTACCACAGTGGGGGTCGTGGCTTCGAGACTTGCCTCACTTGGCTGTCCTGAAGATTCCAAGAAGCTATCTACCATCAGATTTTGATGAGGTTGTTTCTTTTGAGCTTCACAACTTTGCTGATGCCAGTTTCATTGGATACGGTGCATGTTCATATCTCAGAGCAGTGAGTGAAACAGGGCAGATCAGTTGCTCACTCGTCATTGGGAAGGCCAGAGTAGCCCCTACAAAGCTAATGGCTATACCAAGGCTTGAATTATTGGCAGCTGTGACTTCAGTCCATAATGGAGATGATGCGAAAAGTGAGCTAGAGATTGAAAACTTGCAAGAATATTACTGGACTGACTCTAGATTAGTCTTCGGCTATGTGAACAACGATGCCAGGAGATTTCACACATTCGTAGCCAACTGAATTCAACGCATACATGGCTAGAAGACAGTTGCAGTGCAATGGTCCTCAATGAAACAGCCCCTCCTAACTTTACTTTCATGAGAGTTTTCAGGACTGTTAGGAGAGGTGGAGGTGGAGTTGCTCTATTTAAAGATGTCTATCAATGTAAGCAAGTGTCATTTGGTCAGTACTTGTCTTTTGAACATCTAGGGATTGTGTTGAAAGGTGCTCCACGCATTCTGTTTATCATTATTTACAGGCCTCCAAAATACTCTCCAGCCTTTGCTGAAGAGTTCACAGAAATGCTATCAATGATTTCCTCAGAGTTTGACTGTTTTACTATTGCAGGTGATTTTAATATTTACATAGATAATGCAGAAAACAAAACTACAAAAGAAATTGTAACTGTTTTAAACACTTTTGACCTGATTCAGCATGTGCACGAACCCACACACAATCGTGGACATACTCTAGATTTAATCATCAGTAGAGGTCTAAACATTTCATCCATTGTTATTAAGGACGTAGCACTATCTGATCACTTCTGTATTTTCTTTTATATATTGATGTATGCTACCACTGAATCTAGATCTGTCTCTGTCAGAAAGAGATGCATTAACGAGAACACTAGTGTGCTATTTATGGAGGCTATATCTTTAACACCAAGCATTTCTGCAGACTCTGTTGATATTCTCCTTGATTCCTTTAACTCAAAAGTGAAGAATGCTATTGATGACATTGCTCCTTTGAAAGTCAGCAAGAAGACTGGCAGACAGAAATCAGCTTGGAGAAAATCAACAGCAGTTCAGAGTATGAAAAGACAATGCAGAAAAGCTGAGCGGATGTGGCGGAAGACGAAACTTGAAATTCACTATAGCATATATAAAGACAGCCTTCGTGCTTTCAATGTGGAACTAGGCAAAGCTAGACAGTCATTCTTCTCAAACCTTATAAACAGTAACTTAAACAACACTTGCACTCTTTTTGCTACTGTTGAGAGACTGACAAACCCCCCAAGTCAGATTGCCAGTGAAATGCTCTCCAACAGCAAATGCAATGAGTTTGCTACCTTCTTTTCTGAAAAGATCAATAATATCAGGAAGGCAATTAGCACATCCCCAAGTTATGCAGAGGTTAGACAGATTCGACCACAATATCAAAAAGAAGATACTATGTCTGCTTTTGAAGAAATTGATAGCAAAATTTTGGAAGAAATAGTACAGCACCTTAAATAGTCAACCTGCTATCTTGACATACTTCCCACATATTTTTTCAAAAGGGTGCTAAACTGTTTAGAAGCAGATCTCTTACAAACGATAAAAAAAAATCTAAGAAATGAACGCCTCACTTCTTTCTGGGACTTTTCCAAACTTCCTGAAAACTGCAGTAGTTAAACCCCTTCTGAAAAAGAGAATCTTGATAACACCATATTGAGCAACTATAGACCAATATCAAATCTTCCTTTTATAGGAAAGATTATTGAAAAGGTAGTCTTTAATCAGCTGAACAAATACTTAAACTCAAATGGATACCTGGACTATTTTCAATCTGGTTTCCAACCGCATCACAGCACAGAGACAGCGCTCATTAAGATAATAAATGATATTCGCTTAAATTCTGAATCTGGCAAAATATCAGTGCTGGTACTACTAGATCTCAGTGCTGCGTTTGATAATGTCAATCATAACATACTACTAGAGAGACTAGAAAACTCGGGCTTTCTGAGATAGTAATCAAATGGTTCAGGTCATACTTAAAAGGGATAGAGGTTATTATGTGAGTATAAGAGAACATAAGTCTAAGTGGACGTCCATTACATGCGGAGTCCCACAAGACTCAAGTCTTGCACCGCTCTTGTTTAGCCTGTACATGCTCCCACTGAGTCAAATAATGAGAAAGACCCAAATCGCCTATCACAGCTATGCAGAAGATACCCAGATTTACCTAGCCTTATCACAAAATGACTACAGCCCCATTGACTCCCAATGCCGATGCATTGATGAAATTAACTATTTGGATGTGCTAAAACTTTCTTCAGTTAAACAATGAGAAAACTGAAGTCATTGCATTTGGAAAAAAAGATGAAGTTCTCAAGGTGAATGCAAACCTTGACTCTAGGGGTCAAACAACTAAAAATCAAGTCAGGAATCTTGGTGTGATTCTGGAGACAGACCTTAGTTTCAGTAGTCATGTCAAAGCAGTAACTAAATCAGCATACTATCATCTCAAAAACATTGCAAGAATTAGATGTTTTGTTTCCAGTCAAGACTTGGAGAAACTTATTCATGCCTTTATCACCAGCAGGGTGGACTATTGTAATGGTCTCCTCACCGGCCTTCCCAAGAAGACCATTAGACAGCTGCAGCTCATCCAGAACGCTGCTGCCAGAATTCTGACTAGAAGCTGAAAATCTGAGCATATCACACCAGTCTTCAGGTCCTTACACTGGCTTCCAGTTATATTTAGGATTGATTTTAAAGTACTTTTTTATGGCCTAGGACCTAAATACATAGCAGATATGTTCACTGAATATAAACCTAACAGACCATTCAGATCATTAGGATCGAGTCAGTTAGAAATACCAAGGGTTCACACAAAACAAGGGGAGTCCGCTTTTAGCTATTATGCTGCCCGCAGTTGGAATCAGCTTCCAGAAGAGATCAGATGTGCTAAAACATTAGTCACATTTAAATGCAGACTCAAAACTGACCTGTTTAGCTGTGCATTTATTGAATGAGCACTGTGCAATGTCTGATTGCACTATATTTTATGTATAATCGTTTTCTATTCTTAACCGTTTTAAATTCATTTTAAACCTCTTAAATCAATTTTTTAATCATTTTCAAAGTTTTTAAATTCCTTGTTTTATTGTTGTGATTTTTTTATTATTTTATTTTCTTTTATGTAAAGCATTTTGAATTACCATTGTGTATGAAATGTGCTATATAAATAAACTTGCCTTGCCTGCCTTGCCTTGCATACAACCCTGCCGACCACGCCTCAAGAGGGCTTAGTGCAGCTCAGCTGAAAGATTTAAACTGGCTGAAAGGGCCTGACATTCTGTGGCAGAGAGATCTTCCACATGAAGAGGAAACGGTGGGAGAAATAGTAATGACTGGCCCTGAGCTTCGCAAGGCCCACATTCACACAATCAAGACAAAATAAGTGAATTCAATGGTGAATCGCTTCACTAAATTTTCTGACGGGTCTCGAGTAGTGAGGGCTGTTGCCAGGCTGAAGAGGTTTGTAAGAGAATTCAAAGGAGTTCAACAAAGAACAAATGAAGCAACCAGTCTTGAAGTAAGAAAGGAAGCAGAAATCATCGTCTAGTTCAAGAAGAGGCCTTTGCTGAAGATATTCAAAGGTTCAAACTCCAAAAGGATGGCACCCTGAACAAACGCAACAAGTTACATCAGTTAAATGCTTTCTTGGACAAAAATGGTGTCCTCAGAGTGGGAGGACGGTTATCGCAATCAACCTTGCATCCTGACATAAAGCATCCTGCAATACTTCCGAAGAAATCTCATTTGTCAGCCTTAATCGTGAAACATCATCATGAGCGTGTATAGCACCAAGGAAGAGGTATGACCATGAATGAGTTACGTGCAAATGGAATATGGATCTTAGGATGCGGAAGTGTGGTTTCTTCACCCATTTACAAATGTGTAAAATGTAGAAGATACAGAAGAACTACAGAGGTTAAAAAATGGCAGATCTGCCAGAAGAAAGAACTGAGGCATCCCCTCCCTTTACATACTGTGGCATAGATTATTTTGGCCCCTTCATCGTAAAGAAGGGAAGAAAGGAATTAAAATGATATGGATTGCTGTTTACTTGCTTGTGTTCTAGAGCTGTGCACATAGAGACACTAGATGACTTGACAACAGACGCTTTCATGAATGCACTTAAGAGTGTTTATAGCCATCAGAGGGCCTGTACGCCAACTGAGATGCGATCAGGGAACAAATTTCATGGGTGCAAGAAGAGAGTTTTCTGAGTTGCTCAAGGGGATGGATCAAGAACGTCTTCGAGCAATCAGTTGCGAATTTGTAGTCAGTGTCCCATCAGCGAGTCATATGGGTGGAGTCTGGAAACGCCAGATTCGAACAATCAGAAGCATCCTGACCACAATGTTAGACAAGCCTGCTAGCAGACTTAACACCACAACTCTTAGAACATTTCTTTATGAGACAATGGCCATAATCAAAAGCAGACCATTAAGTGTTGAACATCATCACGATCCTACCGGTCCAGAACCCCTCACTCCCAATCACATACTAACCATGAAATCGTCAGTCATTTTGCCACCTCCAGGAAAGTTCAGCAAAGAAGACATCTATCTGCGCAAGAGGTGGAGAAGAGTGCAGCTCCTGGCAAATGAATTCTGGCAGCGATGGAAACGTGAATATCTATTAAATCTCCAACAACACAAGAAACGGCAAAGAACATCACAAAATTCACAAGTAAATGACTTTGTGATACTACAAGATGACAGCGCTCAAAGAAATTAATGGAAGCTTGCCAGGGTAGTGGAAACTTACCCTAGTGCCGACGGCATTGTGCGAAAGCTGAAGCTACTAGTCAGTGACACTACATTTCTTAAAGGGGGTCATATGACGTTGCTGTGTTGTGTATTTGGTGTAATACAATGCGTTTATGCGGTTTAAGGTTAAAAAAAAACACATTATTTTCCATATAATGTACATTATTGTTTCTCCTCTATGCCTTTCTGAAACGTATCGATATTTACAAAGCTCATCGTTCTAAAAAAGCGAGATGTGCTCTAATTGGTCAGCTATCCAGTGCATTGTGATTGGCTGAATGCCTCAAGCGTGTGACGAAAATGTTACGCCCCTTAACATACTGTGATGCCTCCACCATTCAGTTCAATTTGGTGAACTGGTTCGACCGGTTCACTAAGAAGATCCGGTTAAATAGAACGATTTGTTCGCGATCCAGATATCACTAGATAAGACAAAACCAATAAAACCCACTACAAACGAGGCATTTGTTGCATCCAGTGAGGACATAATTACTGATTATAATGACATACTGTCTTTTTAAGCGTTGCGCCGCGTATCGCGCTGCGTAAACCCAACCATGTCTGCATTTGTAATCGGAGAAATTACAAACAAAAAGTGCTACTCTACACTGCTTAAAACTCGCTTTTGAATCATCAGTGGCAAGTTATTTAAATATAAAAAAACTTACTTGCAGGCTATGAGTCAGAAACGCCAGACTGTCCTTGAAAAATTGGAACAGCTCCACTTTATAGAAACAGCCTTTGTGCACAGCTCAGGACAGAGTCTCATCCTCCTCCTACAATGTACAGCACACATTGAATTTTGGGTTGACCTGTCGAGAAACAGTGTTGTACCTACAACTTACCACTGATTTCTAGTTGTGTCCTCTTTTGAAAGGCCAAACGAAGTAGTTTCGCTTTCACAAAGAAACACACATTCTCTCCACAACATGGCCGCGGCGGCAACAGCGAGAATAAAAGTTAAGCTACCTTCTTTGCATATACATTTGGGCGGTGTTATGCAAATTTTCCCACATTGTGACATAGACATGTGGCCGTTTTAGGAAGGTGTGGTTGACTCTTTTATAAAGAACATCTCTTTGGATGTGAGACTTTATTCTTTGCAACTTTACAGATCTTCTTTTATGCACCAAGAGCTTGTAACACAAAGAGAAAGGAAAATTTGAAATCGCATCAAATGACCCCTTTAAGGAGACATTATTCCCCTTTTTACAATATGTAATATAAGTTTCTGGTGTCCCCAGAATGTGTCTGTGGAGTTTTAGCTCAAAATACCCCACAGATAATTTATTAAATAATTTTGAAAATGCCTATTTTGGAGTGGAAGCAGAAACACTCTGTTTTTCGGGCCTGTGTCTTTAAAGGCAAATGAGCTGCTGCTCCCCGCCCCTTTTCCAGAATAGAGCTGCTCCATTACAGCTTGGACCTGCTAAAAAACATCTGTTTTTGGTTCTGATTATCATGTTTATGTTCGTTCATATGATTTTAACGTCTGATATAAGGTTTCTGAGTGCACACATCCGAAGCCACGGACAGAAAGCGGCTGTCCAGCATGTTAGTACCTAATCTAATTCTCATTCACCCACAATTTATGTAACACCATGGTTACAAAACAGTCGTTAGTATATCTGATCGGCATGTTAATTTGATCGTGTGCAGGCAGCCCATATACAGTAAATAAGCTCCATACATCCACTCTTCCCTTGTGTCCTCTGAGGCTGACGCTAATAGTGTTTCTGTGCTCGTTCTGTGCAATCAAAGGCAGAACAGTTAGCATGTTTTGCTCAAACTTTCGCCATGGCATTAGAGCTGGTACACCGTTGTCGCTTGTGAAAACACAAAGGCAGCATGGGTGTAAACTTACAGATTAAGTGGCGGTAATATTATAATGAGATCCCTTTGTGAGCGAAATCAACCGCTCGTTTTCTCAGATGCTTGCAGAAAAAGGCTTAGCAAAATAAAGTTACTGGGTTAATCTTGTTCACGTTTTTTTGGTTGGTAGATGCACCGGGGACCTTATTATAGTACTTAAAACCTGGAAAAGTCAGATTTCATGATATGTCACCTTTAAAGAAGCCACACACTAGATCAGTTTACTTAGAAAGGCCTATCCACAAGGTAGTTACTTTAATTGAGGCCAATTAAGTCAGACACATGAAACAGTTACACTCATGTACACCTGATTTTTTTTTTCAAAAAACAAAACAAAACAACACGATTGTTGTTGATTTTACTTCATATATTTGTTAAAGGACATCCACATTTCAGAGTAAAGAGTGCTTTGGTGATTGTAAATGCTGTTATGATAGATGTTCTGTATATTGTTTATAATTATTATTTTGTAATTCCTTGTAATAATTAATTTTGAAGCTCCCATTAAAATGTGATTGAGTTGTATGTGAGTGTAAATTCATTTGGTGTCTTTAAAACATAAGGCGCCAGAATGCGTCAATTTAACGGAAATTGCGTGCTTGTTAGTCGCCCTGATGGACTGATGATGTGACGACACATCACAAGGCTCTGCCAAGTTAAATACTTTTAAGTTTAAAATCCGTGTTGTCGCCAGCCAAAGGACAGAAGGAAGATTTTCATAAACCAAATACCTCTTTTCATGACAAGCGCCTAATGAGGTAGTTTTTTTACATAATTTACATTATTACAATACCTTTCTCCCCATCCTGGCACAAACGACTCGATTAGTTCCGGGTTTGATGAAGGCCCGCCTTCCGAAAAACAAAATGTGATGTGATTAGTTTGGTATCCCAGTGCGTTGTGATTGGCGAACAGCTTAGACGGCGTTTCCGTACTGCCCCGCCCCTTGCCAAAGCAGCAAGTTCCGTCTGCTTTTAGTCGGTAAACTGCATTTTAAGGATGGCGTCAATATTGCCATATCAATTTGAGCCGTATTCAGACCCAGAGAATATTGAACAAGAGGATCGCGCAAAACCTTTGCACGCGCGGATATTGCAAGACATATTAGAGTGGTAACGTTACTGTTTTTTTTTGTCTACATCACGTTTTAGATAGGATGTCAACAACCGCTTAAAAATAACTGCATTTACTATGTACAGATAAGTGCATATGTATTATTTTTATTGTTATTTAATTCTAACATTATAACATGAATTGCAGTGAAACTGTTATACAGTTTAATTTATTATCCATAGTCGTTTTCCCAGGCGGCATATATATGCAAACTCATTCTCTGCCAGCAGGAGGTGCTTTTGGAGTGGTAGAGATCAAGGTTTCCCCGGTAATGGCTGTACATAAAGCAGAGCTCCGCTCAAAAAAACACTGCTTTCTCAGACATTACATGCTAGATTAAATGAGAATGACATCCAGTTTTCTGAAGACAGTTGGTTTCCTTTAGAAATACAGTGATATAAAAACACCCGCACTCAGTGTATGGGAAACACTGTAGTCTCATAATTGAAGTGTAAATTCTGCAGATTACATCATTGTCCAGTATTGTACTGTCAGCAATTTATTATAAAAAGTTTTCATAATTGTAACATACATATTTACATGCATAATTATTCAGGTGCATGTGTAATAACTTGTGAAAACTTGAGGCTACAGCAGCACTTCTTCTTCGTCTCCTCTTGTCTGATGAACTCAACCAAGCATTCTAACCACAACCTCACCCCTCCCCACCCCTTGGAATTTCCGTAGGCGGGAATTATTTTAATGATATTGTAATGGGCCACTTTGTGATATCACAAAACCCGGAAAACAAACGCTGTAGTCCAAACGAGCCGTTCGTTGTAGTTCTTGAAAAGGGATTTTTTTTTTAACGAAATATCTCCCTTTGGAGTGGACTTTGAGATTTGTAACTTTGAAGATCTTTTTTATGCCCAAACATACACACTACACACTGACTAAAATTCAAAAAGTGAAAAAGCATAATAGACCCCTTTAAGACGTCAAGGCCGAAAGACATAAAGAAGACAACCCTAAGAATTAAACGCCTGTTCTAAAGAACCAACCTGTGTCTGTTGTCGTGGAGAGAGCTACATCTTATATCTTATCTTAAATGTCCAAGAAATCATGATATTATCCCAGTAAATGTTAAAAAATACATAAACCCTGTAAAGGAATATGCATTTCTTAAGCAAAAGCTTGTGTTTTTAAGTTGCAGATTGAATACAGCATGTTTCTTTTACTCACATAATTTCACTTCAGTTCATTTGAAAGGAATCCTCTGACACAGAAGTAGAAACAAACCAATAAATGAATGAATAACTTAGCTTGTTGATTAAGCACCTTGAGTAACTGATAAGTAGCAGTTACTCAATTTGCTGATTAATTATATGCTTTTTAATTGGGAACGGCTGTGAATTGGAGAGGCGTATGGTCTGAATTACAGAGAAGCTGCTGGGTACACATTACTTCAGCTCTCCCTTAAGTATACTCTTACTCCTTCTCACTCACTCTCTCTCTCTCTCTCTCTCACTCTCTTCTTTTCAGATCTGTTGAGATTGGTGTCTTACACAGGTTTGCAAGGAAGCTGGCTACCCTTGAGCTACTGCTTCAAGGCAACCCTGATAGCACACATACATCTCGGAGACGTCTATTTGATGTCTGCATTTACATCTGCAAGACGTATTTTTTAGAGTGTTTGCTCATCTGCAATATGACTATAGGACGTTTCCTATAAGATGTCAATTAGACGTTTAGAAGATGTCTTTAAGATGTTTATGATTTAGAATGTATGTAAAACTGACATCTGAAAGACTTCTGTCAGATGTTTGTCCAAAGCAGATGCTTTTTTTTTTTTTTTTTTTTTTCCCATCAAGAGCTCTTTAACAGACATCTTGCAGACATACATGTGCTATCTGGGACGTGACATTGGGCCTCATTTACGAAACGAACATACGACAGAAAATTGGGCGTATGGTCGTTTTAACACAAAATTTGGAATTTATTGGAGCGGTGGCTACGATCAAATCTCACGTCTGGTGTCAGCTCATGTACGCAAGTTTTTGAGTTACCTGAACTTGCGCGCAGCATAGTATGATGGAGAATTCTAGAATGACAGCGTTTTGTTCATTTTTATTTTCCTGACCGTCAAACGAAGCTCATTAGTCGATGTTAACCAGTAAGATTAGAATGTCTTTTTTATTTATTTGTATACAGGACTTTAGATTTATATGCGTGGATAGAAGCGTAAACAAGACCATGAGGATTCAATCGTTGCATCATGCACCTGCAGCGCTTCTGTGGAAGGAGAAAAACTGAAATTAAGTTTCTAAAAGGGATACAATCAATAGGATCACACAAAATATATAATAGGCTATAATATAATTAACAGATTAACAAAAGGGGAAAAAACACTGTGCAACAAGTATAGGCTGCTCGTTTTTGTGACACTCTTAATGCATTTTATTTATTTTCTTTATGTCTTTTCATCATCTGTTACACGGATATTAGAACACGAGTGAAGTATAAAGCCATGTTTAGGCTACATTTAATGAATAATAGTTATGCAAACAAATGTCACAAATATGGCAAAAATGGAAACATTTGGATTCTTGAGACAGGCTCGTGAGCCCAATGCCGTTTCAGTTTTGCTTGACATTTGTATGCTGTTTATAATGAATGCCACTGTAGCCTAATTAGTTTTATTTTATAGTTGAATATATACTTTTATAACTACTTATTTTTCATTCTTGTTCTGTTCTGAATACTGTTAAATTTAAAATATTTGTTCTAGAGTTAGGGGAACTAAATAGGCTGTTTATATTTACGAGTAGCCTATTTTAATATACATATAAATTACATAAATTAATGTAGCCTAATTGTTTCACTCAAATATACGTCACAGTAGAGAAGCAAAGATGATCACAGATTCCATTTAATGCCAACTTCAAGAAAATTCTGCACTTTGTCATGTACCTTTGAACAAAACTGTGGCTCAAAAAAGAGATAAACAGTACTAACAATTTCAAATGATTGAATATTTTACCCAGTTTCTTTAGAATTTGTTCAGGAACTGAAAACTGATGTTAAAATAATATTACCACAGTAGCTTTAGTTGATCAGTAGCAATTATGATCCTTCTATTGTTTTGGAGAAAATGCAAGCATTTCCCAGTCCCATCTGTTTTAGTAGACATCTTAACAAACCCAATCAGCATATTCTGTAATGCAGTTCACACTAGGCAGGAAAACTAATTAAATTCTGCAAGGTGTCCATATTTTTATATAATACTTAAATGAGGTAAAATAAAAAAATATATATATTATATCTATTGCTTTTGTTATGATGGAGACAAGAGATTCGACTCAAACTCTACATTTCTCCCATGGACTACTTAATGCGTTGGGAGTAGCTTGAAGCCACAACTACTAAATCTCAACCAAAAAAGAGTTTGCAAGCAAAAAGGGAAAGTGACAGTGCCCGTAATAAAACACGAATCAAGATGGTTTGCATTTACAAAACAATGTTTATGTTGTTAACTATGCCAATTTATAAACCAGTTACTACTTTTGTCTATTTTGCTTATACAGTAAATAGTCTTTCTAAGTTACAGTTAATAACAACAACATATAAGATATACTGACCTGCTCATAAGAAATCTTTTAGAAATCCATCTTTCGTTAGTGACATTCTCACTTATAAGGTGCTCATCTTTAACCAATAGCACAGCGGTGCACCTCAAGCCATCAGATTCATCCGCACATAATAGCGGAGCCAAAGCACAGCTCTCATAATTACCAAAATCTCTGCAAGTAACTTGTCATTTTATGCTTCTAACTTCTAGAGGGCCAAAAGTTACATAGTGTAGCCTATTAATAAAGATTATATGATATTTAAAACAAATTTGGGGTGGACTCACAGGAGTGTGGTAAGCACAAGTTTATATACCCTTGCATTGCATTGTGATTGACAGGATTAGATAACACATTCATCCTGCCTTTCATGTCAAACCTTTCATGTCAAACTATGGTAGCTTTGAAGCAGGTGAAATGGAAATAAAAATGAAATAATGGGGGGAAAACAGGAAATCTACAGGATTTTTTTTTTTTTGAAAGCATCATGGGAACCATTGTTTCACGGCCAACTCTCTCTAACAGCTTGAGCATGCATTAGGATGCTATTGTGCGAATTCTCCAGAGTTTTCCCTATCTTTATTCTTTAAATTATTATTATTTTTTTTTGAAGTAACCGAGGCTGCATGAGTTGCTTTGAGAGGATTAAACTGCAACACCTCCAGGCGAGGTTTGCTCATCGTACAATTTGTTTGAGCATTTGCAGCTTCCGTTTCACAGCCAGATGGCTGAACAAATCTGAGTTTAACACAAACAGGGTGCAATGTTTTCCTGAACAGTATCTTTTTAATGATTTTTATGATTTATATGGTGGGATACCTCTTCAACTGCTCTTGATCTATGACTTGTTTGATTAGTCTAGCAATACATATGTTGCCTATGGGCACTATATGTGTTGAGCAGCAATGTGAAGTGTGAAAAAACGTACAAGACAGTAAAATGTGTCTTCGTCTGTTCCCACCCTAGCTGCTCTGTAAATAAAAGAGGGTACATTTCTCTGCATGCATTAAATACAGTTATCCAGGGTGAATTCAAAATGTTATAATACATCTGTGGAAATGAAAATGAATTTGGTGGCCCACTTTACAGTGCCTAATCAGGTAGAAGCATTCTCTCTCTCACACAATGTTTAGAATCAAATATTAGCATACCGTGTCCTGCAATGTTATATTAATATCATTGAGATACTATAGTTTTTATTAATATTTTGATTCAGTTTTATTTGAATAATTTCCATTTTTATTTTACTTTTAAAGTTTTATTAATTGTGTTATGTGGTTTTTAGTGGTTTTAGTAGTTTGTTTTATGCTTAGAATTATTAGTTTTAGTTTAAGTTATTTTAGTACATTGTTCAATTACATTACAATGAAAACTTTTGCCTTGGCTAAAACTAGCTGACATAGCTTTTTTATATTTTATTTTATTTCAGTTAATGAACTTTGGTCAGTCTAATCAGATAGAAGAAACAGATCACAATATATAATAACTGGTTCACTTTCACACTGAAATGCAAGGTTGAATTGTGTAAACTGCATAACAATATATTGTATTCTGTGTGTCTGCTTTCATTTAATACTGCACATTATTGCAGATGTAGTAAGACATCTCATCTATTTGTCTGTGAATACAGAAAAATTGGATGTATGCAGTATGCATACTGTACTGTATAGTGCAAAAATAGTATGCATAGTATGTTTGTATGCTATAGCTGACATTGCCATTCTCCTCTCCTGTCTCTTTTCCCCCTCTCTGTCTCCATCTGTTCAGCTGCAATTTACCGGATTCATTACTTAGATTGAATCATTGGTCAGGCAGTTCTCATGGCAAGCATTCAAGTTAGCATAGTGCTAGAATTTCCCATTGCTGTATACACGTGTCCAGTATGCCCATCTGTGAATGAAATTGCTCACTGTTTTCCAAAAGTGAAAATTCTTTCATCATTTACTTAACGTAAAACACAAATGGATAAATTTTGAATAATGTGTTTTACATGCTGTTTCTTTTTTACATGAATGGGGACTGAAGATGTTTGCCGTATTTCTGGAGGCCAGTAATTTAAATACGAATCCACGCGATTGGGAATTTTTCTTTAGGGTTGAATTTTTCTAATTTTGTAACAGGTTCAGGTTTATCATGCGAATTCACTGTTGATCAACAGAAAGCTTCTTGGTTGTGTGCTTCATATATACCGCTACAATATTGACTATAGACAATGGACTTTTTTTGTCAGTGAAATTTCGCTAATGTGATCGCACGTTAAAAGTATCGTAAAGGTGATCCATATGACTTGGGCCCTGTATTCCAGGTCTTCTGAAGTCATATGAAAGCTTTGTATGAACACCGCGAAAGTCATTATTCACTGTGACTTTAAATATTAGTCATTATTCAGTCTGACTTTAAATATTATGAGACTAAATAGGTTGTCTGCTTTAGCATAGTTGTCTTTTGGCACCCTGAGCATAATCGATTTCAGTCAACTATTTGAAAATACATTTGAAAACAAAACAAAGCTCGTTTCTGTAATCTTTTTGTATGTAAATCTGTGATGAAATGATAACTAATGACAGGCTTCTCATGTTTTGTTGAGATAATGGAAAATGCTTGAGTAGCATTTCTATCCATCTTATATTGCAAAGCGGAAGTAACCTATTTTCTGTTTTTTCTATTTCTATTATTGATTGATTGTTTGATTGCTATTGGAGCAAAAAAAACCCCCGTAAAATTCATAGCCTAATTGTTGTAGTTTCCATTCACCACTGTAGAAGTTTCCCCGTGTATGACGACTTCCGCTTCTGAGAAACCCGGGAATGTGAAAAAGGCAACAAAATACAAACACTAACTATTAGCTCTACAAACCAGTGTGTTTATGTTTATGATAAAAATTAAAATAAAAATGACATTAAACGCCGGTTTGCCATATAAAGCAGCTAGACGGACTGTTTTTGTAAAGGTAAGACAGGAAGTGGGCGACAAGTTGCAAAAATGAAAGTGCGTATAACGTTCTCAGAAGAACGCCACTTGGCGAGCATATGCATTTAACACATTCTGCTTTTGTGGTTACAGAAACATTTGAAAATGCTTCTCGGAGGCCTTCAGCATTCCTTCGTGGTAAACAAAATTTTGAGAGGAGTGTAGTTCAAGCAAGAAAACGAAAACTAAAAAAAGAACAACGAGCTGGCAAGAGACCAGAGGCGGACAGTAACTAAGTACATTTACTTGAGTATTGTACTTAAGTACACTTTTTGAGTATCTGTACTTTACTTGAGTATTATTTTTTCTGGAAACTTATGACTTTAACTTCACTACATTTGAAAGACAAATATTGTACTTTTAACTCCACTACATTTCTATAAGGGTCTTAAAAAGTAGAAAGTCGTTACAATGTAGCAGCTTTGAAAGTCAGTGGGTTCTTTTTCAGACAGTTTATCAGTAATCACACTTGTGGGGCTACATGAAGTGATTTCCCATCAGGGTTTTGAGCACTGACCAGTTGCAAATGTGATATTTATTTATAACAATTCAATAATAAGAATTTAATATTGTGGTATATATTAGATACAATATTGTCTGACTTTGCTAAAGTGTGTACATTAAATATTACCTATAAAGCCACAGAAGGACTGTTGTGCATCTCCTAATAAAACACATAAGGTTTTTGACTGAAGCAGCACTGCACAGACTGTTCTGTGTGTGACGTCAAAGTACAGCGAGAGCGATTAGACAGCATTTAAAATGTTTGTTTTGATGGCAAATAAGTCTTGCTGTTTTGCTTTTTTGTTAAAGCAGTGTTGCTGTTGTAAAGTTATACAGCTACAGTTGTGTTGCTGGGTTTTAAAGCAGGTTTGATTTTTTTCCCCCCTTATCACTCTGTATTTACAGGATTTCACTGTCCACTTTGTTCCAATGTGGATGAATGGCTACACATAGACGTGTCCAGAGCTGTGTGAGATCACTACCATACAGCTTTTGTGGTGGTGGGTAGGGGTGTTAAATAATAATTTTTCTGTTGTTGTTGTTGTTTTTCCCCCATAGGTTTTTAACACTCTAAAAGCTCTTTATTCCAAAGATACTACAGGCTAGTCAGTGTATTCAGTAGGTGTAATGTATTCTAAGTTGCTTCAGAGGTATTGCAAGTATTACATACAACAATAATAAAACAGTGCATTGACATAAAAAATGAAATTTACTTTTGGTACTTAAGTACTTTTAAAAGCAAGTACTTCTGTACTTTTGCTTAAGTAAAAATCTGTCTTTACAACTTTTACTTGTAATGGAGTAATATTTGACCAGCAGTATCTGTACTTTCACTCAAGTAATGGAGTTGAGTACTTTGTCCGCCTCTGCAAGAGACGCAAAAGAGAACTCAAAATGGAGGAGGAAGACAAGTAACTTGGCTTAAAGAATAATGATATAAAGGTTTAAAGGTCTATTTTTTTTATCTAAAGCGGTAATTTATAAGAATAATAAGTCATTTCAACTCAAAATAATAGCTCATGTATTTATTAATTTGTTAATGATCCCCAGATTGTTCACTATCCGTTGGAAATGCCATATTTATACTTGAGGGTAAAATTGCAAAACATTATTCTTCTACAAACTCTCCGAGTTGTCATTCAATTGGCCAATCTCCGCGGAAACATTAGAATGTAATCCAGCAGCTATCCTCATCATCTATCATATTCCAGCCTTTCATCCCCTCACACAGTCTTTTGAATATTTATGAGTTTGCCGACGTCACGAGAGCGCTGAGAGCAGTGCGTGAAAAGCGGGATGACAGGGAGGGAGCATGCGGGGAGCGCGAGAGTAGAACGCTGCCATGCAAAGCGTCGCTTGACAGCGTCTTTTTTACTTCCACCTGCGTTCATCGCATAAGGATTGTGGATTTCATCAGCCCGGCCATTGAAATCGCGTTTTACTTCGATGCCCGAGCGCGATGCATCTTTGCTTTACCTGAGTTGCGTGAAGGATGCTGCACACGGAGGATCGTTGTGTGACATGCACTGACATTTAAAATGAGCCATCTGAACCGTGCACATCTCATGCTTTTCGACTCCTGAATGCACAGCGTGATTAAACGCGTGCTTTTAATCGGAGCGTAATCTCCGTAGGCTCCTCTGACACATTTCTAAACGTTTGTTATGGGGGTCAACACAACAACCCGAGGCGGTTGGATTTGATTGTGACTACTATTACGTGTTTTTACTTATATATCATATATACTTGGATCATCATTTGCGCTCGTTGATCAGCTAAGCTTGTGAAACTGCTTAACGCGGGTTGTTGTGCGTGGTGCTGAAAGGACAGCTCCCACCACAGCGGATCATATGGATCAATATTAGGGGTCTGACAGTGGCGCTCTCGGGCTTTAATGGCTGTGGCACGCAAGATCAAAACTCTGCTGACGGTCAACATTCTGGTGTTCGTCGGGATCATCTTGTTCTCCGTCTACTGCAGGATCCAGGACCGATCCGAAGAGCTCGTGCAGATCGGGAGGCTGTCGGATCAGAGACTGCGAGGCAGGAATGCCAAAGTTACGAACTCCATGGACAGACAGTCCATTCTCAAAAGGCTCGAGCGACTAGAAGATGTGGTCTATAACCAGTTAAATGGTATGTGGGCTTTAAGCATCTTTCATTAATAAGTAATTTATAGGCATTATATAATGCATGATAGATCAGTCTTTAATGGACATTTAGATATGATTTAATCTAGATTTACACTTTGGATTTTACTGGGATTGTCATCCTAATACTTTAACACATGACAATTACTACAGACTTGTTTATGATGCAATAAACATGTTAAGAAGAGCAAGACAGGATTAGGTGCACGTAATCCTAATTTGACCTATCAAAATATATCAATAAAATGGATTAAATATAATAATCTTTTAAGAATTACATGGTTTCATAATGTTATTGATTAACTTTAAAGTGATATATATAATAGCAAGGATGCAGTGCCTGATTGTAATAGCAAAACATTTTGTCCTGTGTCTCTATATTGAGGGTTTTCAGAGGTGTTGTTCTGAAAGTTTTGTTACATTATGAAAACAAAGTACGCATTTCTCAGAGTATGTCATGTCTTTCCATATGTGTATTAATTTCTTTTAGATCAGTTGAATTACTATAAAATTAACGTGCAATTCTACATGCTTGTCTAAATCTGGGACAAAAACTGACCTCTCCGTACGAACTTGTACATAATTTAATAAGTAGAGGAGGATAATTTTTATCTATAGGATGTTTACTTATTTTTTAACAGCAAAATATAATGCAAGAAACAGCAGTGAATCATAGTTAAAATAATTAAATATTACAATTATTCAAAATTTCCTATAATATTTTGAGAAATTTTGGTTGGGAGAAAAATGCTATATTTTCAGATATGCATGCTCACATAAAATCTACAGATTTCCACAGAATTTTATGTCCTGTCATTAAACAAATTATCTTTCCCCAGTGTGTTCATATATTTTTGGCTAATTTGATTGCTTTTGGCCGTCAATGCAAATATTTGTCAGATTTGTTTAGTACATTTTAGTATTTTTAAATCCATTTTACATAATCCCATAGATTTTACCCCAAAATCATTGCAGAAAATAATCAGCAGCTTCTATCTGGGCCTGTAAAAAGGAATGGTCCTACTGCGATCTTACTTCCCATGCATTCGTCCTTGCCTTAGCCACACTCCCTCTTAGTTCTTTTCTTAGAATATTAGAGCCCATTTCCTTAATCATTATGTTCCTAGACTAGCATTTTGTCCTGGAGAACATGTGAAGGTCATAGTTCATGTGATGTGCTATCTTTCTTTTAAACGTCTGTTAAAGATCTCTCACTCCCTGTTTGCTTTCCCTAGTGCATCTATTTGATCTGATTGTTATTCTGTAAGACCAGCACCATTTGTGTATGAAGGGGGTCACTTTGTCAGTTTGAATTATCCTTCTTGCATTTGGAAGAAAGCCAAGAGGCACTGCTTCACAAAACAGCCCTCTAATGTGCCCTTCTGATTGAGAGGGCTTTCATTCTGCACAAGTGCCACCACATATTTCCCCCGGAGGCTTTTCCACTCTGTAGAATTCATCAGTCTGTCACAAATCTTCCCAATGTTGGGGCCGTTATACATTTTATTTCGACACATATTTATCTGTTGCACATAAAACTTGTGCGATAGTGTGAGGCACTCGCTGATTGTATGTGATATTGAGATTGGAATTGGTTTTCTCTTGAGGTTTTCACATTTCTGTTGCCGTATTTGCTTCCGGTGGTGATTTGACGTAATTTGTTTGTTTTTCAGTTGTTTATTGTCCTGACAATGAGACCCAGAGGATTACTCCAAGGTCCAATTGCATTTCTAGGACACAGCGAGTTTTACAAAAAAGCAGTATTTGTTTGGTTGTTGGTGGCACACTTATCCCTTGAAATATCTTAACAAATATGATGTAAATGTTTGTATGACCATTAGTTGGATGAATAATGTCCCAGAGAACATATAAAACATTATCACCAACAATATTTCTGGTTTGAGATGGACAGATGTGTTATCATCTCCCACCCCATCATAGTACCCAGCATGATCATGCACCTGGTTTTTCGTGGGGGCACCAGTGGTGTGCTTGACAAAATTGCAATTCACCTTGACAGCCGGTGATAACCATGCATTGTGTTGCATGCAGTATATGAAAGAAGGTGTGACCTGACTGGATGGACCACATTTAGACATGAATGGATGATTTGTTACCACAGTTTCTTTAGACAAAAACTTGTTTTTAACCTACAGTATTCGAAAAAAGAAAGAAATAAACAAACAAACAAACTTTTTAAAATATAAATTAGAAGTACATTCCACCTTAGTTTGAATGGGCATAATGTGGTATAAAAGCAATTTAGATTTTTTTTTCTAAATTATTTATTATTTAATTGTTTTTCTCTCAGTGGCATAAAGATTGTTATATAGTCTCTCATTTACTGTGGATTTATAGACAAGTTCATGGCCAGTTTGTATATGTGATGATCAGTTTGTGTATAGTTGAAGATTTTCTGAAAATTTACTCACTCTCAGGCCATCCAAAATTTGGATTGAACCGATTTGAAGAAATTACAGCATTACATCAGTTCCTCATCAATGGATCGTCTTTAGTAAACGGGTGCCATCAGAATGAGCGTTCAAATAGCTGATAAAAATAATCCACAATAATCCACACAACTCCTATCTGTGCATATTTCTCTCCTGATTTACATGAGACGACTTATTCACTGGAGAAAGCAATAGAGGACTCCTATTTTAGCCAGAAGCAACAATTTGAAGTTAATAATGTCTTGATGAATTTATTCATTATAAACACGCACCTTTTCACTTAAGAAGATGTTAATTGATAGACTGGAGTCATGTGGATTACTTGTGGATTATTATGATGTTTTTATCAGCTGTTTGGACTCTCATTCTGATGGCACCCATTAATTGCAGAGGATCCACTGCTGAGCACAAATGATGTAATGCTAAATTTCTCCTAATTTGTTTCAATGAAAAATCAAACTCGTCGACATCTTGGAAGGCCTGAGAGTGAGTACATTTTCAGCAAAGTTTCATTTTTGGGTGAACTATAAAGTTGTATTGTGAAGTTCTTCATTGTTTAAAGTGCTTGCTAATTATTCTGTAGGATTGCTTCACCCAACTAAATCTGACCTTGTGGAATAGCTGTGAAGCTAAAGTGTGAGAGTGAAATGGAAATGTCACTATAAAACCTGAATAGTTTGGGAATTACTTAAAGAATGCATGGAAATCGGTTACCTTGAGTCGCGGGGGTCGAATACATTTACATTGTACAAAGCTACACAGTACAATAAACTATGACTGCATAGATTAAGGTAATCAGTGCAGGAAGTGAAATGCCATTTACCATTTTGACAAAATTAACAAGTGCATTTAACAGTGAAAACCAAAGTGCAAAGAGCAGTTCAGGGATAGGTAGTGGGTCATTTCTGACAGTTGTTTAGAAATGCTGGATTATTGTGAAAAGACCCTTTATCTGACTGCTATTACAAATGCAGAGCTATGAGAATGTGCAATTACCCCCCTGATTAGGCAGCAGATCTACCGTGAGCATTACTGCTAAAGTGTGATTAATTTCTACAGCTGTAGTTCGGTTTATCTCCACAAACAAAGATGCGGTAGACTGAACAGATTTCTACCTGGGAAGTGATATAAACAGAGAAGACTACATTACCAAACAGTTTGGGTTTTTATACCATTTTTTATGTTTTTAAAAGAAGTCCCTTCTACTCACCAAGGCTGCATTTATTTGATCAAAAATACAGCAAAAACAGTAATATTTTGAATTTGTAAAAATTCAAAAAATGTCAATTAAAAAAAATAAAATATCTAAAGGATTGATGATACAGATTAATTTTCACAGCTTTCTTTGATCATTTTTACCCTAGGGTATGAATAATTTTGAGCCCAACTGTATACATTTGGCTTATTACACCATGCGGGAACCCCCCGTAGGGTTGAAGCTGTGTAGGTGCCCCATTTGCCATACATCTATAAAAAGTACAATGTTGTTCTGATACAGTGTGCTAGTACTATAGATAATGTAATTTCTCTGACTCTAGAAATTTAGAGTCAGACTGAAATTCAATGGAAGAAATATCAATATCAATAATTGCTTACAATGTATAACAATTGATACTATATTGAATTATTTTTGTAAAATATTTTTCCTAATTTAGATCACCCAATTTAAATGGCTCACATGTTCCAACTCAGATATTTTGATTGTCTTGTATTACTTCATGCATTTCGGTTATAAATCAGGCTAGTAGGTACAGTATTTCAATACCGTCAATGCTTTATGGCCCAGCACCTTTTAGTGTCTAATGCATTAACAGTGGACTCTAAGGGGACTGTCCATTCCTGCCATTCAGTCCCCTTAACCACATTTTCCTCATGAATATTTATACTGCATTAGCATCAGTTTTGACATGCATTTATATATTAAAACCATAGGTTTTTTTTTTTCAAATCTTGTTACATAATTTAAAGCAGTTCTGAGTGAAGTGCAGTGGACCTGAATGTTGTCAGAGCACTTTACGAGAAAGTAGGAGATAAACATGACTCGTTGTCACGGAATGCCAGGAGAGACAAGGTAAGATCCAATAGCAGTTTATTGAAAGTAACAAATGATAAAAACAGAACAAAAACGTGGCAAAAGGTAATCCAAAACATGAACACCAAGAACATGAGACTACTATGAACTCAGACGACAAATACAATCTGGCAGCAATGACAGAGAGTGAGCATGGTGTATATATAGATGGGATAATGAGTAAATGATAAACAGGTGATCATGACCGGAAATAATAAACTGGTGCTAATGATCAGAACAGAATTAACAAGCAAGGGACTATGGGAAATGGAGTTTAACACATAAAACAGGAAAGCGCCCTCAAGTGGCCAGTCCAGGGCACCACAACCAGACACCGTGACATTACCCCCCCTACGGGAGCGGATACCAGACGCTCCACCAGGAAACATAAAAAGTTCAGGAGGGAGGTGGAACTGAGGCGGACCAGGGGGAGGGATGGCGGGCCAGGACCATGCCAAGGAAGGGGTTCAGGGAACAGAGGTAGCCCAGGGTCTAAGAGCGGAACCGGCAGGGTGGAAAGCCAAGGCGGGGCCGGCAGGACGAACCAGCAGGGCCCCAACCATACAGGAACCCCAGCAGATAGCCAGGACAGAGCTGGAGGAATGAGCCAGTGAGGCTCCTGCCACACCAGACCCCAGGCGGGCAACCAGGGCGGAGCCAGAATCCTGTCAGGCAACATTGATGGGACAGAAAACCCTCTCAGCAACTCAGGAGTACCTGAAAACAAAAGCAGAGAGTTTAATATGAGCCTCAACGGCTGTAATAGGACAAGCCGATTGCTCCGCAACGGTCCCCGTGAGCTCCCGGACTGGAGCGGGCTCTGGAGTGGGCTTTCCTGTCCTCCTTCTCACCCTCCGCCGCTTAGTGGGAGTCTGAAGGATAGAGGTGGTGGGCTCTGGACTGGGCTCCCAGACTGGAGCGGGCTCTGGAGTGGGCTTTCCTGTCCTCCTTCTCACCCTCCGCCGCCTAGTGGGAGTCTGAAGGATAGAGGTGGTGGGAAAATCCGTGCAGAAGGGTTCTGACTGGCCTGGTATTGCCCACTGACTTCGACCCTGGAGATATCTGACGATGCCCCAGAAGTCTAGAATCTCGAGTCCTTCCACCTCCCACTGGGGCAAAGGATTATCCAGACAGATAAGGAGGTCCTTAAGTGCATTCTCATTATTATCTAGCCCCACCGCCAACGTCCAAAAGATCCGGGCAAACGCACCAACCTCCAATCCTTCCTGCCTCTGAGCCATCAGAGTCCGGACTCGACTCATACGCTCCTTCCCTGTGGCAGGAGGGACAATCCAGATGTCCATGGTCAAAAAAAAAAGGAAAAACAAACTACTGGATCTTGTATTGGCTGCTAGATTCTGTCACGGAATGCCAGGAGAGACATGGTAAGATCCAATAGCAGTTTATTAAAGAACAACTAAACAGAACAATAACGTGGCAAAAGGTAATCCAAAACATAGAGAACAGATAACACAAAGAACATGAGACTACTATGAACTCAGACGACAAATACAATCTGGCAGCAATGACAGACAGAGTGAGCATGGTATATATAGATGGGATAATGAGTAAGTGATAAACAGGTGATCATGACCGGAAATAATAAACTGGTGCTAATGATCAGAACAGAATTAACAAGCAAGGGACTATGGGAAATGGAGTTTAACACATAAAACATAGAAAAAGGAAAGCGCCCTCAAGTGGCCAATCCAGGGCACCACAACCAGACACGGTAGCTCCGAAATAGATCCACGAACGGTATGGGTAAAAGGGACCTCCACCAACGAGGAGCGGATAAAACCCATTGGTCGAGCCAGGGGCTATGAAAAGGGTCATGACCTGTATCAGTTGTTGATGTTGTTTATAGGACATAGTTGTGCATTCACAAACAACATGCCCGGTAAAAAGGTGTTTTTATAGCATTTTGTTCAGACGGGTTCAGAAATTGTATTTCATTATTTGAATCAATTTTTACATTACATTTATATTATATTGTATTGTATTGTAGTGTATTGTTGATATTATATAGGCAGAGAGTAGTTATTATATATCACATAATACAAAAACATATTATAATATATTGTTTTATTTGTTTATACACTCTAAAACATGCTGGGTTATTTTTTTTAACTCAAATGCTGGTTTCAGCATGTTGTGTCATTTTATTGGGTTATTTTTAAAAATTTTACCCAGGTGCTGGGTAGTTTTTCTGTAACTCAGCTGCTGGGTCAGTGTAACCCAATGTTGGGTAGTCTGTGCCAAACCGGTTAAAACTGCTTGCGTTTGTCAACGGTCATTTCATGTAGTTGTTTTGAGAGAAAACTTAACTGATGGGAAACTTCCTGAATGAAATTAAGGTTTGGAGGGAGGGAACACAGGAGAACATGAGCTTGGTGAAACAAGCGGAGACTCAGGAGATTCAGGGCTCGACGGAACCAGCGGGATGGCAGGCTCAGTCGCGTCCTCTTTCGCTGGCTCTTCTGTCGCGGTGGGCTCAGGCAATTGCTCTGTGCAGTGGGGTGATGGCTGTCTGGGCTCTGGTCTGGCTGTGTTCTGAACCGGGGATAGATGCTCTCCAGACACCTGATGACGACCTCCATCCAGTCAAGTCTGGTGGTGTCTGGGATGTCAACAGGATGGTGGTAACTTGCCCCAATCCAGAACAATGATTACAGGGTTTCGTCGTTGTATGGAGTGGTGACAGTGAGGCGGCTGAAATCTTGCATGTTATCCAGCAGATTGTGGCTCATTTGACCCACCACAGCAAACTTAGCTACATATGTTTAGTAACATTTAGTCCCAAAGGATGATGAAGACGAATTCCAAACGTAAATAAAACACTACAGTTTATTCATGCAACACAGTTTATTCATGCATTCTGTATTTTTGTTTGTTGAATGCGATTGCTGTGGAGTAGAAATTTGATGGTTTCATGTAAATTAAATGTTCAGTTAGTAAATGAATGATTGTCCTGATCTTTCATATATTAGGGGTTAAACAGATCGCAGTTACTATGTATGGACAGGCCCCACAGTTCAGCATGCATGTGATTAGCAGATTATTTTGCCAATTTACAAGTTCAAGCGATTTTAAACAACAAGAAGAAGCAAAAGACGTGTTTCAGACAGTGTGCGAATACCGAGTTGATTCATCTTTCACATCTCCTTGTGTTTGAGATACATACAACACACATAAAATTATGTCAAAATACCCTTCCCGGCATTCTCATTCTCTGTGCTTTAAATATTAAATTTTTTTCTTGCTTATTTGAAAAATCATCCGATCCGTGGCTCAAAAACCACAATATGAGCTGTTGAACCACTAATATTATATATATTAAGCTGGTGTGTGGTGGGCGTTCTGGCGCACTATGGCTGCCGTCGCATCATCCAGGCCAGCATGTGGATGCGTACACTGGTGGGGATGAGGAGATATCCTCGCATGTAAAGCTCTTTGAGTGCCTAGAAAAAAAGCGCTATATAAATGTAATGAATTATTTTATATATCAGTGGTGGGCCGTCAGGGCCAGCAACGCCTTCTCTGCTGGCCTAAACACTATCAGAATCACTGATTTAGTTTTAATATATTATTCCATGAATGTGTATTAAATTATTTACAATAGTCTATTCTCTTAATTTCATAACTTTTCTCTTGGTTGCACTGCTTCCAACAGTGTATGTTTATATTAGCACTTTTATCCAATCATATTTCAGCAATAGTGTTGCCAGGATCAAATAAATCTTTCTAAGGCCTTCAGAATCAGCAGTACAGGCGTCTGTAGCTTAAAATCAATGGCAATGAAACCATTGCTTTAACCAATCAGATTTAGAGTCGGCAGCACCAGGGCCATCTAGCTGGCTAACAATAACATCAGCATTTTCTCGTCCTTTGATTGAATGATCAGCATACTAGCTAGCAAACAGCATAACTGTAAATCATTTTATTAAAACTTAATAAAACTTTTATTACTGTTCCTCAGGCTTAGATTTTCAGTGCATTTTGAAAAAAAATATTTGCCTACTATATTTAGCCAATCTAAAAACAGTAGTCCTAATGACAGCGAAAAACAACCACACACCTCCTCGGCACCGGCTCTGTGAAAGACTCGTGAAGATGAAAAACCACTAGAGTATGGTAGGTTAATTTTATTTCTTGACTCTTTTATCGCTTGATGCGTTGTATGCTGATGTTATTTGCGCGATATAAAGCCAGGTTTAAGTTTCCGTAAGAATATCTCAGTTTCCCGAGTGGAGCTGTATTAAGCGGTCTTTTCCTCCGGCCACAGCGCCGCTGGCAGAGGCAGACCAGCGGGGAGATGAGACTCACAGAGGTACGTTATGTTAAAACACATCTATACGCTTTTCTTCATCGTCTTGAATGAATTATTTTAATGTTACATGCTCACTTTCCTAGTAAAGCTGTGCTAACCAGTATTTTCCTCCCGCAGTGCGCTGGCAGACCAGCGGGGAGACTCGTGAAGACGAAATAAAGCAGTAAGAGAACATTAAATTGTTAGGTCAACTTTAAAACACATGTAATCACCTTATTTGTTTTATACCAATGCTATCTGTAAGGTATAAATGCGTTTGGGTGAATAAATGTCTGTAAGAACATCGGATGGACTGTATGCATGTCATTTTGTTAGGTTAATGCTTCAGCTAGATTCATTGTTAATTGGGTTTCTTTCTTTAGTAATGGCATTCATTCTCGCTACATAAGATACCTGTCTGTTATGTAGTGCCCTGTTATACTGCATTACTGTGGCTACGTCTCAAGAAATATCTGCGTCCACACGAAAACACAAAACTGACAAAAAACTATGTAGTATACATGCCAGACCAGCATGTGGAGCTGTAATTCTGCCACAGAGATGCACTAAAAACGGAGAAGAAGACTTGGACTATGTGCATAAACCTTGCGCGGTATACAAACGAACATGGAAAAATACATTTATTAATCTGTGTTAATGTTAGTTAATAAAAAGACAATCGTTCAGTGTTTGTTCATGTTTTGTTGCTGTTACGTGACGTAGAGGTGTCTGACTAGGGGCGAGACGTGGGCTGATGACGTCATCGTTTCAAAAAATATACGGATTCGCTGTCCACACAAAAACGCAAGGGTGGCGTTTTCAGATTTATCCCCTCTGGGACCCGGTTTCAAAAAATATAGGTTTCACTCTCCCAAAACGCCGGATACAGTGTGGACGAAACGCCTCTATACGATACAAAAATATGCGCTATACAGCTTACGCGTCTCCGTCGTGGACGGGGCTTAAAATACACAGGTTGTGGCGAACTAAGGATGAACGGTGTGCTGATTGATGAGTCCTGTCCACGGTTGTTTTTTTTGTGTACTGTATGGCGGTGGGAACAACTAGAATCCCAACACATCACAAGGGAAGACAGACTAAAAGTCCAATGATCATAAAACTAAAAGAAACATGAATGCAACAAAAAGTAAATTTAATTGAAATGGAACATTTACTGCTGATACAGGTTTTCTCCCACAGTTCCAATGGATGCTCCGTTACGTCAAAATCAGTTACTGAATATTTTGAAGTATTTTAGGATTGGCAAAAGAACTGACTTGACATGGAATAAACTTATGTATATGAACTGTTTGTCTAAATAAAAAGCTTTTTATTTAAATGAATTTTTTATTATTTAAATGAAAATAACTCAGTGGTTGACTGACACAGCGCGATGTTAAACAGTAAATGGGTTAATGTATAAAACCCAACAAACTGGGTTAAAATCATAGGCGTAGCTTGATGTTTGAGTTTGGGGGGGCCAAACCGAACCGGTGGATTTGGTCAGACGTACTTTTAAACACTTTTTAAGTTTTGCTATAGTAAATCTACATATTCACATTCAAATAGAGCAGTGGCAAGTGCGTGAGGTTGTCATTGTAACCACATACATTGCCCACGAATTAACGTTACAGCTGCACTTCTATTCTGCCACACTAAACTTAGCAATAAACACGTTTAAAATGCACAATTAACATGTCTGTCAAAACGATCTCAAAGGAGGCTTTTATTAAGCAAATCAAGGAATTAATTACTCATCCACTGTTTTTAAAACAGACATTCGTTGGGCTTGATTCAAGTTAACGCACAATGAGGCATTTTTATTTCTTACTGAATAGACGATAAACATTTTATATTCTAAAATCTATTTAAAGGTTGTGCTAAACCAGCTGCACCCTGTGGATCACCTTTATCTGATTGTCCGGATCCAGAATCATTAAGGGAGGTCGGCTGTTTTTGATTGATATCTTCATCTGAGTTTTTCGTTGTCTTCAGATTTCTCTGCAGTTCGTGTATGTTCGTAACGTGGAACATCATTTTATTCCACACAACTGGCAAGCATTACCGTTAAGTCTATTATCCAATAAAATGCAGATTCGTCACGTGACAATTCTTACGCAAATGAGATTGAGGGAGACATTAAATTTGTTTTGATTTATTAATTTACTTACAACAACAATTTAAAATATATTAACTTTTACGTATTCACTTTTACATGTAATATTAACTGCATTATATACATTTTTACTTCATAGAAAAAACTTTATAAATAAATATTTAGAAAAATTCTTAAATCGCTATGGGGGAGCCTGGCCCCCCCACAAGCTACGCCCATGGTTAAAATAACCCAGACAGGGTTGTTTAAACAGCAATTTTTAAAAGATTGATAATTATAGGCCGGGCGATTTAAAACGGTATCGGTATTATCGGGTCACCACCTCGATAACGATATAAAAAATGTTTGATATAGTGCACGATATAGGCACGTGCTATGATTGATGCAGACAGCACACACAAACACGAACATGAGTGCTGTGCCTGCCTGTGATGAGGAGATTGCGAGTAAAGAATGAACATTAGTCGAATTTAAAAAACATTTGCATTTGAATGCAAAAATAGTACAATCCAATGTTGGATGTGCGTCAGGGAGCGTCATCAGTGGAGCACGAGATGCGGTGGTGACGCAAGTGACGTTGCATTTTAATGTTTTGTCTAGCCCACGAGATGCGCCGCTGCTGCGTTATTCATTCAAAACATTAGAGAAATATAGAAGCTCAATGCGGAGCAGATCTTGATTAGGTTAAAACCGAAACAAGCCATTCACACAGAACGCATATTCAGCGCATTTTCTATACGGACAAATACGACTGCTGCACTCGCGTCTCACACAAGAGATGTATAGAAAGCCATGCAAAGTTTAAACTTTTAGAAAACACAAATTTGTGGAAGTTTATTCCTTTTCACTGCGTCTCATATGTTTTTAAATGCAATCTGTGTGAATGGAGCTCTTTGTATTAAGCAATGCATGAACACATGATGCCGTTTTGTTCATAATTGTTTATGAAATTACGAAATTATATTTGATTTATATGAATTAATTTAGACATAATGCATGTTTTTATAGACTATTACTTTCTTGCGTTGAACATTTAAAATGTGCTGCATTATTTTGCTCATTGTGCCCTCCTGTGGCCTCGGGACACAAGCCAAAAGTTTAACCTATTTAATCTGCATATAAAACATTAGAAATTAGATATTTGTTTAATTTTTATTTTGTTTTTGACTGTTAAAACAAAAAAATATTTGTTGTTTGTCTCAATAAATTGTGTTAATTATAAATACAGTTGTTAAATTTAAACATTTTTTCTATTGCTCTTTGTTTTAAAAAAGGTTATAAAAAATGTCACCCAGCCCTAGTGTAATGTAATTCTCTTGTTTGTATTTGTTCTCTTACACAGCAATGACATTAAATGGAGAGAAAACTTTTCTGATGTTTCCCAGTTCCCAGATTTAAAATTGAGAAGCTTAAACTGGCAACTCAGTTAAGTCTTGTGAGCTATAAAACCGAAACCTCTAAGCTCCTCTGAGCTTGGATCTGTATCCTGGCTTTCAGGACCGTAATAGCTTATCATGAATGAAGTATTCATGCTTCGGAACTGCCTAAGTGTTCATGCACAGAATATGTTTCTAAAAGAAGGTGGAATTGGAGCTATCTGTCAAGAAATTCAAAGCTTTTGCAAAAAGTAGCTAACAGGATGTGTTTATAAGCCATTTCTCAAAGACAGACTGCAGAGCAGCCTGTTAAAATAATGAGTCTGGAAAGGCCAGTCCATTACAGTATGAGACAGAATGTAACAAAGAGAGAGTCACTCTATCCCTCTAATCAGAGATCATGAATTTTAGACACACATCCTTCAAAAAAAAAGGTTTTCTATATTTTTAAAGGACAAAGTACAAATTTTGAAACCAAATTGAGTCCATTTTTTTTAATACATCAGCATTCCTTCCTTTCTGTTTCATGCAGTCAATAAAAACACATTTGAATGTTTTTATTGACTGCATGAAACAGAAAAGAAAGGAACGCAATTACAATTCCAGCGCTGATGTATTTCTTATGGGGACAGAAAGTTGGGTCAGGGCTTTTTTTTGTTTATTACTGTCTGATGCATGAATTATTAAATCACAGGGAAAAAAGTATTATTCAAAACAAGAAAGTAATCATTTCCAGTTTTTTTTTCTTAAATGGGTCTTGAACTGAGAAATCAAAATCCCTTGATCTTTTGACATACAAAAGGTTATTGTACTATTAAAAAACATCCTGTAGGTTTCAGAACTCAAAACTTTCTTGTTAGTCTAAAACAGCTTATTGAAGCCAATCTGCTAAAACAACAGATTGTGGAATATGCCACTTTATTATGTAATAGTGTGGCTAATCACCACCTCCGCAGAAGAAGATCAATGCCTGCTTCTACATCACTGGCTGTTTTTCGCGTTTTTGCATGTAGTCATGTAGTAGGTAAATAACAAGAGAGGCAAACAGGTCTACACAGAAACCAAATGATAAAGATGCTCCGAAGACAAGACGCTGTGTAGTGCCAAGTTGTGGAAAAACACAGTCTTTGCATTGCCTTCCTTCTGATCCCAACATTAGGAAAGATAAACTTTATTTTTAATGAAGTTCCAGACCGCATCAGTAAGAACTTGGTCCTTTGTTCACTTCATTTTACCACTAATTCGTTTACAAACAAGGCACAATTAGAACCCAGGATTTTCCGAAAGATTGAAACTAAAAGATGATGCTGTGCCGAATATATTGTATCTGACAGTAATGTTGCATCACACAAGTGTGAGTAACTGTTTTTATTATATGGTCACTGTTTTGTCTGTTATTACAGATTGTTTGATATGTACTGAGTATTTATGCATTTTTAACCTAAATCACAGCAGCGTCCATCTGTGGAGGATGTAGGCTGTCAAACATACACAACTGCCAATCATAACAGTGGGCGTTTACTTTCACGTCTACAGTCCACCACGACTATTTAAACGGAGCGTTCCGATGACAGGTGACAAAACAGGACAGAAAATAGCCTATTACTTCTAAATTGTGTTTAAAATCTTGATAATATTATAAGTGGTCATCAGAGTACAGTACAAAATAAAAAAGACAGTTCATGACCCCTTTAAAATTTTGTATTTTGAGTAACTTGTCCGTCCCTGGTTATATAAGAATTTCCTTAAGCCATGTTGAATTAATCTAAAGTTACATATAAATAGGAAAGTCATATAGGACCATGGGAAAGGGTTAAATGAAATCATCCAAGGTGATGTATAATATAAATGTGTAATAATATTTGATTTGATTTTTTATTACTTTTATAGCATGCATAATAGCATGCAGCTATCAGCTAACAGACATTTTTGATGCAATTGCATTTTGATGCAGACATTTTGATATTTTTAAGAGGTGTTTTACTAATCTGTAAACCCAAGAGGACACTGTCAGATCTGTGATTGTGTGCAATTCTGTAACATGGTGTTTCTTGTTTGTTGCTTTTTTTAGTGACCGGCATTTTATAAATTGATGTATTTATGTCACTTGTCATGTAGAGTGGAAAATACCGAACAGTGCTAATGGTTTAAAAGTAACTGCAGATTAGTTTCTATACTTCACGTTTATCGTATGAGAAAAGATTTGTAAACTAGAAGCTTCCAAATCACCAGTCTCTATCAAGCTCTTTTCATTTGGAGGTTGAAATAATGGCAAGAGAGCTGTAGATTTATTTTTTAAGATGGAAGAAAACATACACAAAAATAATCTGAGGAAGTCAGCCAGCTAGTTAATTTGGAGTTTGAAAAACGTCTCAGGTTACGTATGTAACCATGGTTCCTTGAGGGTACGAAACGCTGCATCGGAAAACGTTTTGGGAATGCCTTCTGTGACCACGCTCTGAATCACATGTGAAATCAGTCCAATAGCTGGGCGAGACGTCACGGGCGGGTGACGTCATGGCCAGGAAGCTATAAAAGAACGTGCGGTGGAGCCAGTGTCAGCTCCTAGGAATGAAGCAAGTGCTGGCAGGGATGCCGGAAGTATGGCACCGAGACGCAGCGTCTCGTTCCCTCAAGGAACCATGGTTACATATGTAACCTGATACGTTCCTCTTCAGGAACTCGAGCTGCGTCGGAAAACGCTTTGGGAACGAGAATGCCCACGCCGCCAAACTTGCAATTCCCTGCCTAGCCTGGAGTGGGTCAACCCTGTGGAGAATCTGGCCTGCAGGAACTCCAGCGCTGTACCAAATGGGCAGTTAGCTGGGTCGGGCTGGCGGTCTCTGCAGAAGTACAGTTTCAGTACAGAGGGAGCTCTGGATGGAGGATGGTCTCAACAACCTCGGTTGAGAGACCGGAAGTTATGAGTTGTGCCTCCTCAGAGGCCACACCCACAGCTTTCATAGCTCCGAGTGGGCGCGTGCCCTCCGCCTGTGAGAGGAGATCTCTCCTGACAGAAATCTCCCATAGAGCGCCGTCGAGGAGAGAAATCAGGCCTGAAACCCAACTCGGCCCGGCCGGAACGGGGATACTAACAACAGACAGGCCCCGTCCCGGCGCACTCTCTCCAGAACTCCCGTGAGCAGAACAATTGGGGGAAAGGTGTACAGACGAAGCCTCAGCCATGTCTGCACCGTGGCATCTAGCCCCAGTGGAGCTGGATGAGTCAGGGAGAACCAGAGGGGACAGTGCAATGTCATATGAGTCGCAAACAGGTCCACCTGAGCCTGGCCAAAAACTCTCCATATCTGCTTCACCACCTCGGGGTGAAGCATCCATTCCCTGGGCCTTGGCCCTTGCCTCGACAGGATGTCTGCTCCCATAGTGAGATGCCCAGGAATGTGAACTGCTACCAGCGAGAGAAGTTTGCCCTGGGACCAAACAAGGATCTGGTGCGCCAGCTTGTACAAGGGGCGCAAACGCAGACCTCTCTGGTGGTTGATATAAGAGACCACCGCTGTGTTTCAACGCGGGCTTCCAAGTCTCGAGAACGAGCTCTAGATCTAGGAAGCACGGGCGGAGATAGGACAAGCCGTCTCCAACCCATCTACCAGATCATGATCCCCTCGATCTCAATCGCCGCCATGCCTCAGCAGCAGCAGGACTGGCGGATCGGAGCGCTTAACAGCGGTAAAAGCACAATCCGCCCCCCGAGAGCCGACTGCGCGAGCTCCGCTCCCTATTAATGCTGCTCATTATAATATCAGGCATAATACACTTGTGTAACTGATGCTTGTGCAAATTGCGAGCTCTTTGCGCCTCGTATCAATCTCCTCGGAGAAAAGACAGGACGGAGCGTCGGCCCTCTTCCCAGGTTTTGGGAAAGGACCGCAGCGCGGGCTCACATAACACCGAGAGCGCGGCGGCCGGATTGGTGGTCCATATGCGAAACCACGGAGCACAGCCGCCGCTTCCCTACTGTTTTTAAAGGAGGGCCGGGCACCGCGAGGAACGATAGTGAAGGCTACCTCCTCAAGAGAGCCCTCTGAGACAAGCCAAGGGAAAATAACAAACTGTGCTTGCTCTCAAGCAGACAGCAAACAAACTGTGTGTATCCCCACCCGTACAAAGTAACGCGGGCAGGGAGGACACACAACCTGATCGCCCCTTAGGTGTTTGGTTTTGTATTGGGGTTTCGTGACAGACAAACAATAAGACTCACAAACAGATACTCAGAATGACACACACAGAGCTCTTGCTGAAGGACAAAAACGCTGACGCTGGCTCCCGCGCACCTGCTTTTATGCTTCCTGGCCCCAGACGTTTCACCCGAACGTGGTGTCCGCCCAGCTATTGGACGGATTTCACATGCGATTCAAAGCATGGTCACAGAAGGCGTTCCCAAAGCGTTTTCCGACGCAGCCGAGTTCTAAAGAGGAAACTCTAAAAATCTACTCTCATACAATTAAAAATAACGTTTCCAAAAAGGGGGGATTTGTAGCACGCCCATTAGAAGACATTTATGGTTCCCCAAAGAACTTTCCGGAAAAGTGCCTAAAAAGAACCATTTTTTAGTGTGAAGAAGATTGTAAAAAAATAGCAAATAAATAAAAACCCTTTTCCACTATGAAGTGCCTTTTGTGTAATAAAAACGCTCCATAGTCTTAAAAAATACGTTTCCAAAAGGAGGGTTTCATAGTGATGCCATACAAGAACCATTTTTTGGTTCCTCAGGAAGCAGACATTAAAAGAAACATTTTTATTTTCTTATTTTGAAGAACATTTAAATAATCTAAAGAACCTTTTTCTACTAACTAAAGAAGTTTTTGTGCATGTAATGGTTCCATGGATGTTAAAGGTTGTCCATTGAACCATTAATGCCAATAAAGAACCTTGATGCTAGAGGCATGGATGTTAAAGGACGGAGAAAGCGGGGGGGTTCTTCATGGAACCATCTATGCCAATAAGGAACCTTTATTTTTAAGATTGAAGAGGCCATCCCTGCTTAAACCAGCTTAAGATGTATTTTTTGGTCTCTTAGTTGGTTTAAAATGGTTTAGATGGATAAAGTGGTGTTCAGATGGTCTAGATCAGGAGTATCCAAACCTGTCGCTAATGTGCCACTGTGCTCCAGAGTTTAAGCTGCATTCACGCCATGTCATAATTACCATAATTTCGAGATGACAGCACGTGATATTCTACTCGGAGCTGTCCAAGTCCTCAGATTCTTAATTATGCATTTCTATGGCAACACTATCAATGCTAAAGTGTTCACGCGCCCATAGACTTTGTAATTACAACTTGTAAGCTGTGAATGTTCTGAAAGAGATGACTTAGACCACGTGACTGCTGTACTATTTGACCAGCGCAGATTCATTTAGGTGCTACTTAGGTGTTAATGGTGCCATAGAAACACATAATTTCAAGTCTGAGGACTTGGACAGCTCTTACTAGATTGTCATGTATTGTTATCTCAAAATTATGATAATTGCAACATGGCGTGAATGCAGCTTTAGCTCCAACCTGAATTAAACACACCTGAACCAGAGTTTAGCTCCAACCAGCTAAAATACACTTGCGTGGACGTTTGTGCATGTGGTCTCATTTTGAATGCTGCGCTCTCTGAAGATTGTCGGCCTTGTATGTCATTGAGGATGTCTCATTTCAGAAAAGTAATCATTATAAAATATACTGTTATTTCTTTTGAGACATACATTACTGTCATTTTTTTCTTATTTGGAATGTAATGTTACTTTTCTGAAATAAAGCTGCCTCAATTAATTATGCAGCCAACAAATGTGACCTCCAGAGGACGCAGCCTTTGAAATGAGAGACAACAACCACAAACTTCCAGGCAAGTGTATTCAAGCTGGTTGGAGCTGAACTCTGCAGGACAATAGCCCATCAGTAGCATGATTGACATCCTTGGTCTAGAAAACCTGGCCAAGTTTGTTTTCAGCTGGTTTAGTTGGTTGGCCAGCACTTGACAACTGGCCAAAACCCTCTAAACCAGCTTAGACTGTTTTGTATTGTTTTGTTTTTACATCGGAGAGATTGTTGGCAAACATGTTGTTTGAAAACTTTTTGAACTGAATGTAATATTCATGAAAATGATATGATGTTTCTCCTCAACATTTTGTGTTGTATTAGAAGAACGTTGCATTAAGTCAGTGTGATATGCAGTTTCTCTCTACCATAGACAGCTGGCTCTTAGGGATTAGTGTCAAAATGCCAGGTCACTACACTCTTAAAAATAAAGGTGCTTCACGATGCCATAGAAGAACCTTTTTGTCTAAATGGTTCCATAAAGAACCTTTTAACATCTGAAGAACCTTTCTGTTTCACAAAAGGTTCTTTGTGGCGAAAGAAGGTTCTTCAGATTATAAAAAGGTAAGAAAGAGATGGCTCTTTAAAGAACCTTTGACTGAATGGTTCTTTGTGGAACCAAAAATGGTTCTTCTATGGCATCGCTTGAAGAACCTTTTGAAGCACCTTTATTTTTAAGAGTGTAAGTAATAGAATTCTCTCAAAACATCCAACAGAGACAGCCTTCGAGGCAATAACAATGACAGTGAAAGAGACACAATACTGCAGACGTTTACAGAGAGGCATTACCATTTCAGCTCCAGCTTGCGAGAAAACCTCAGGGTTCAAGAACTCAGCCTCCAAGACAAGTCAGCACTCAGGGAGGTCACGACTGCCAGGAAGAGAGGTGCAGCCCTGGGATGCTTTATGTAGATCAGCTGGGACGGAGCCGTTTGTGGTGTAAGCCTGGTTTATAGGGTTGAGTGTGGAATAGGGTTTAATGCTGCACCAACTGGTGTTTGTGGAACTGACTTGTTCGGATTCCAAGTCACAATTTCTATGTTCGGTTGCCAAGCATGGTTACCTCCCAGAGCCAAACCATCCGAGCAGACCTTCTCAAAAACAATTCTGTAATGAATTCATATACATTTTAATGATGTTTGTGAAAGGATAAGCTTATGATCAAAGAAACTCTTTGCCTGGTAGAATGGGTGTCCACTGTGTGGTGTTGTGAAACATGGACATTCAGAGTTATGAGCATGGTCAAATAAAGCAGTAAGCTTTAATAATTAAAAAAAAAGTTTTTTCTTTATTTCTATTCAGCTTATTTTAATTTTATTTTTTAGTAATTTTAGTTAGTTGCCAGTTTTATTTGTCATATAATTTTCTTAATGATAATAGCGGCAATCATTTAAAAAAAAAATGGTTTTGACTCTGTTTAATCTAAAACTTTCTTTTTCCCCCTCTACTACACTGAATAATTCATAATTTTATGTATTGTATGCATTATTTTAGGTAGTTTAAAACTGTATTAATGTATTATATACGTGTATATATGACTTTTAGAATACGACAACAAAAGCAAAATAAGACACAGATGTTTAAAGAAAAATATGAATGTCTAATAATGATGATTGGTAAAAAAAAATAATAATTCTGCCAAGTAGATAACAGTAGGCTGCTTGCCAAGCTATGTAGCAACATTAATGTACAGTCAATTACATACTTTTTTTGTTGGTTTTGTACAGCAGCTTCAAACATGGGACATATGAACTATTATTAAATATTTTTTTAATGCAGGTTGATATTCTGAAGTGCAGTTGCACAGTTCATAGAAAGAGAAAGTAAAATATAATCAGCTACAAGATAGAAGATTTCTACATAACCATTTTAGAAGCATGGGATAAATGCTTCTGTAATTCAAGGCTTTAAAATGAACATCCTTGGATCATACACATTTCTGAAACGTGATATAATTTTTATGTAGCTGTTAATAATTCAGTGAAACATCATTTTGCTCTTTTAAATGTCAAAATCAAACGGCATCTTTAATAGCTCCGTTACACTTGTTTTATCCCTTTTAAAGAGCACGGCAAAGATTTAAATCCTGGCTTTTCATTTATTCCAACCAAAAACTTCAGCAGTTCACAAATATTCAACAGAAAGACTAATGATTCTAATTAAGAGCAACCGTCTGGCAATCACTATCTGATATAATGGATTTATTATTTTTTTCTAATATTCTTTGGGTGTCAAACTACACCGCATTTGATGTGCCTTGTGCTGGAAACAGCCCTTACATCAATCCCATTCCTATTAGCATAGAGCCAGAGAATAGATGAGACAATTTAGGTGTATTTCCAAAGGCAAAGAAGTCTTACTCCATACTGACAACCCTTTAAACACAGTTCACTTGCTTTCCACCTTTCCCCCCGGGAGGTCTGTATGAAAGAGGTGACAAAAAGTGAATGTGGTGTCTTGGTGTCCAACACCCAATTATCGCTCTCCTGCAGTAATGAACCCAGTTTCGCTTTACCGTACTTGCGGGATATCCTGACCTTTGTCATGTTAACCGAAGTCAAACCCCTTTTTCCCCACATTGCTTCGCAGGTCTAGCCAAGCCCATGGGTCTGGTGGAGGGTCCTGGAGGTCTAGGGCAGGGCGGTGCAGCTGCCACGCTGGGGGAGGACAGCCGAGAGAGCGAAGGGAGGTACGAGGAGTATGGCTACAATGCCCAACTGAGCGACCACATCTCCTTGGACAGGAACATTCCGGACTACAGGCCGAAAAAGTGAGTATGCTGCAGTGACTTTAAACACAGAACATGCCCTTGGAGGTTGAGATAAGAATTGGGGGTGTAACGATATTCGAACCGAAAAAATGCGATATACCATCCACGGTAAATATGAGGTAGTCAGGGGCGCAACTGCACATTTGCCGAGGGGTATGCAAGATCAGTGTTGGTGCCCCCCTGTATTGTAGTAGCGTCTAACTTTCTGCAAGTCAGTGACCAAAAGCCCATTACTAGCTTGTGCATGGAAGGATACAAACTCATCAGGAGTGAAAAAAGTGACAAAGGATGGAACCCCCTTCCCCCTTTTTTAATACCATAGGGAAAAAAGTGAAAAATAAAAATTTTTTTTACCTCAAAGTTATTCATATTGTGAACATAGTTATATTAGGTAACATTTATTTTAGAGAACATCTGCTTTTTTTGTCATTTTTACTGAAAGAGATAATTCATGGAAAATTTGCCATGCTAAGTGGAAGATTTCACCTGGTAGAAAAACCACTTACTATAAAATGAATGTCATGCTTCCCATATGGCCCAATAACGGCAGCAGAGGATCATTATGTGCTCTCTCCCCATTTCCCTTACATATAGTTCTTTTCACATGTTTTGCTAATGGATTCATATTTAGACATTTGTAGCGTCTGGAACACTCAAAAACCACCATATATATTTTGTTAGCTAGATTTAACAAATACTCTGTAACACCCCAGGAAGCCGAACAGGCCCCTGGTTCCATGGTAACCCTGACACCCGATACATTTACGACCTCCTGGAATTTAGGTGGGGAAAATCGCTGCCTTGTCCATAAGGAAAATCCACAATGGATGGACTTTTCTTTGCTAATTAATGAATTAATAGGAAAACCTTTCTTTGAATGAACACACATGATCCTTCAGTTCATTGGGTATATTATTGTCATCATGTATTTTGTCTTTGAAATTGTATACAGTGATGCAGGTTTATAATCGAAACACACTACTGTCATCCTTTCACTATATGTAATACTACCTTGTTTAGTATCTATGAATTCGTATTCGGATGATCTAATTGAGAGTGTATATTGTATGTTTACACCTACGCAACATATTAGTGTTCTAAGAGTCTTTAATAATTTTTATACAAGTTTCATATGCAAATTACCATGCTTTCAAACAACGAGCCATAAAAATGCCCCAGTATCTCAGAAATCCCACTTGAGATTCCGGACTTCCTCAATGGACAAGCCCATCTTGAGAGGCGTGAAACTCTGCAGGCTTTAAAAGGCCACACTACATGTGACCCGCCCAGTCGGTGGTTCTGTTAAGTTTCGATAAGACGCTCCAACGCTCCAAAACATCCTAAGCTCGTGCCAGGCTTCAACCTTGACTTTTCCATTCACCAAGATTATCTGACTCAAAACTGGTTCTTTTCATTGACCACTTCAGCAAAGATAAAATGGAAACTTCAGATTACATCAAACCTATCTTGTCTACAAAACAAAATAACCATTCAGACAACACAACACAATCAGAGAAAAAATTATAAAAAGTCAGAAAACACGATGACAAATTCGAAAACAAAATAAGTCAGAAAACACAAAGACAAATCCGAAACCAAATTAACAAGTCAGAAAACACAACGACCAATCAGACTGCTGAGAGATAGGGGCGGGGCCGAGAGCCGTGGAAACTGAGCGAGGCCGGTGGAGTAAATGTTAATGCGCGACACCTGCACCACTCACCGGTCTCGAGGGGCAGTCATTCGCGAGGGGCTGCCACTTTAATTTCATTTTGTGTTTGTTTATTTGATTAAAGTTTTGTTTCAACGTTCTCCGGTTCCCGCCTCCTGCTTCCCGATCTACAAGCTATGTTACATTGGTGCCGAAACCCAGGAGGAATTTGAAAAGGGAGGGTAAAAAAGTTCGGCAAAAGGCGGGATCGAACCAGGGTCGATCGCGTCAAAAAGCCAACGACACACACTTATCCGTCTGCACCACTGGAGCTGATGATTTAGTGCTATTTTTAACTAAATGTAAATAGACGCCCCTTATTTTTTATTCCATAGTAAAAGCAATTCATACAATACATTTAAACTGAGCAATTAACACTGCCCAAAATCTTGTTTTCCATCTTTGCATAGGCCCATTCATGGATGAGACATGCAGATAACTATAGTCAACCTTCACTGAATTTTATATAACTAATGAACTCTGAAAAAGTTATCAATGTTTAACATTCTATTAGTTGTGAAAATTAATTCATTGCAGCACTTTTGTCATAACACTCTTAAAAATAAGGACGCAAAGGTTCTTCAAGCGATGCCATAGAAGATCCATTTCTGGTTCCAAAAAGAACTATTCAGTCAAAGGTTCTTTAAAGAATCATGTCTTTCTTGCCTTTTTTATTATCTGAAGAACCTTCTTTCTCCACAAATAACTTTTTGTGAAACAGAAAGGTTCTTCAGATGTTAAAGGTTCTTTATGGAACCATTTAGACAAAAAGGTTCTTCTATGGCATCGTGAAGCACCCTTATTTTTTAAGAGTGTACCTAAATCGAGCTCTGAACAAAAAGAAAAAATAATGAATGTAAAATGAGTTATTTTATGCATTTAAATATGGTTTTATTTTATTTTCATTTTCGTACTTTACAAAATAACAAAAAATTAGCGCATAATTTCTAGTACATTTAACTGCACTGTGCTCACATTTGGCCTACTTGTGCATTAAATTATAAATAAAAAAATACATAGCCTATCATCTTGCGCCCTATTGTGATCTCAAATTGCAGAATATATTTTAGTACATGCATTTGAGAGACGTTCTTGCGTGCTGCGTATACCTGCAGGCACAGTTTTGCAGCTTTAATCACCATTTTGGTAATTTCATGACTTAACTGACGATGTATGGTCGCAGTTTATTTATGAAGTGAGCGTGCACCTTACATTCGCGTACAGATGAAGAGCGTGTGCCGTGAGCACAGTAAAATGGCTGACAGGACAGGAAAGTTTGTTTTACTGACATAACATCTCATCAGACCTCAGTTCCCCGTTTTTCTACTGAAGCTCATTTGGCACCTGTAGTCTACCCTTTCCGCACTTGTTTGACTCGCGCCTGGTGCTGAGGGCAAGCTGAAGTGCACGTCTGAAAAGCTGTGGTCGCAAAGAGATACGGCCATTCCACATCTTAATAAGTTTTTAACAAAAACAGTTTTGAGCTCATTAAAATGCTAAAATCGTTAAATAAAAATGTTGCATTAATTATTTTTAATAACTAAGCTTTTGATTATTTATAACGTTTTATTAAAGAAGATTTTCACAGAATGATTTTGGCAAAATGGCGCCCCCTATGTGTGGCGCCCCTATGCACTGCATATACCGCATACCCCGTTTTTGCGCCACTGGAGGTAGTCCCATGGCGTACCGCGATACTCTCTTGGCCTGCCCCGCCCCCTGCTGAGACACTTTAAACGCTTATGGCTATGATAGTTTTGAATTGCTTGAATCACTTTGAAAAAGAAGGTACCATTAAGGGCAACATGTGCAGAACAAATCTGTCATATAGGCTACATAAACATTACATGTTGTGTAGGCTACATAACATTATAATGAGAGCACTATTATAATAATACGCTGTGAATTTTTAGAGTTTAGTTGCCGTGTTTCTGCACATTGTTGCGAGAAGAACATGTCCACAACAGGAGTTACACATTCAGAGCAGCACAGACATGTTTACTTGTGCATTTTGGGTCATTTTGTAAGGTTACGCAGTATAAATAACGAAGCGTATTCTATACAAGATAAATGATGAGTTCAATCCAATTGATTAAAAACCTGCTATCAAAGTGCTACATTGTACTGGTGATCTTCAGCGTGCGCAGCTCAAAACAGAAATGCACAAAATTAATAACAATGACTGTCATATTCATAACATTATAATGTTGTAACAATATTGTAAAAAATGTTGTTAATTCTTAGGGTTTAGTTGACGTTTTCAGCATGTTGTCACAACAAGCATGTCCACAGAAGGAGTTACACTTTCTGACTCACATGTAACTTAGTTCAAGTTCACTTGTGCTTGATTTTGTGCAATATAATCAGGGCCTGAATTTCGCTGCGAGATTGCGGGCATTTGCATAATTCCTGTAGGTTACACGATTATAAACGTTAAATTCCTGCAAACATACAGTGTTATGCACTGTAGCATGTAGGTTGGATCCAAACAGATTATCAGAGCAGATCAGTCATTTTAAAACTTTCTGTGAGACGGAATTTCACAAACAGTGTGAGTGATTGGGATTAAGTGTTACCGCATCTTCTCCCAATCTCTCAAAATGCACAAATGGCCTCACATCCATAATATCCACGTTTGCTCTGCAAAAGCAGGCTGCATGCTGCAATACAAGACTAGTGTGCATTTCGGACAGTTGATGGAATTGTCACTTGCATGTCATTTTAAGTCATGCCAATTAAAACATAACATGCCAATTTAACCCATAAAGTACTTGCGCACTCTCTGAGACGGTCTTCAGTGCTCTCTCAGCCAAAGCGCGCACAGCCGCCTCTCAAACAGCTCGCGAAAATCTAAATCGTGGCTTCAAAACCATGATATGAACCGAACTGTAGCATTGGTGTATCTTTACACCCCTAATTAGAATAGATGTTGAGGCCAGAAATGTTTAAATGGGTGGGCCTACATAAAACTGGGTGGGCAAAGTGTATGAAAACTGCATGTCAAATTGCCAACAGAAAATACAGCACAAAGGGTTAATATACAATACTTCTAAAGCATTGATGAACATTCCTTTTAATTTCAACATTTACTAATACATTTTTAAAATCAAAAGTTGTATCTGTTAGCATTCTTACTAACAAAAATAACAACGAACAGTTGTTTCCCCTTCAGGAACTTGAGTTGCGTCGAAATGCTATAGGAACGCCTCCAGCGTGACCACGCTCTGAATCACATGTGTAATCAGTCCAATGGATGGGCGAGACGTCACAGGCGGGGTGACATAGCGACCAGGAAGCATAAAAGCATGTGCGGTGAAACTGGCATCAGCTTTCTGTCATTCAGCAAGCGCTCTGTGTGTGTGTCAGTCTTATTTGGTGTTGTCTGTCCATTATCACTCTTTATTTTACCAATACGAGTGTAGACAAACATACGGCGAGAGCGGGGAGCATCTCAGGCTGTGTTTTCTTCCCTGCCCACGCTACATTTCGGGTGGGGATACACACAGTTTGTGTGTTGTCTGCTTGGGAGCAAAACTCTCGAGGGAATTGCGAGCGTTTGTCACTGCGTATGCTTTGCTCTCCGAGGGCTCTCTTTGAGGAGGAGTCTTCACCGGCGTTTCTCACGAAGATTGATATTGTTTGTGTGACCAAGCGGCTCGCGTGCTGCCGAGGCAACGCGTGTATTACATCATTTTCAGTTTTTGATGTGAATCTTACCACACCAGACCGTGTTTACTCGTTTGGTTGTTTCGCTGCATTTAATTCTGAGAAATTAAATGAGGTATTTATCTGACTATGAGAAGCTAGATATATCATTTTCGATTTTTGATGTGAATCTTATCACACCAGACCGTGTTTACTCGTCTGGTTGTTTGATTGCATTTAATTCTGAGGAATAAAATGAAGTATTTATCTAACTATGAGAAGTTAGATATACAGGGGCTCTTGGGATAAAAACCTCTCGAGTAAGAGCACGGGTTTACCTCTCTTCTGAGGAGGAGGTTGAGGCGGTCAGCAGGGGCTGCTTGGCGGGAGCAGTCCCAACCTACCATGTTCCAGCTCCTCATTCTGGGGAACCCCTTCTTGTACACTTCTCGTACTCCGCAGAGTCTAGAGTCAGAGTGGCGCTTCTAGCGGAAGGCGGTTCTGCGGACCGTCATTCTCGCTGGATAGTCTCCGTCTACAACGTCCTGACGCCTAAGGCCTGTAGGACTTCCTGAGGAGCCAGACTTGGGGAAAAACTGGTAACCGATAAGCGGTGCCCGTCTCTCCTCAGTGCCCTCAGGAGATCGGTCTTCCAACCCTGCTGGTGTTCCAGGGCGCAGCGGTCTCATGCGAGCGCTTCTCTCAGTCACCGTCCAGAAACGTAACGGTGCTAAGAGCGCTCCACGGAGGTCTCTAGAGCAGCTAGTACGGCCGTCCCCTGCCGGTTCGCCGCTTCAGGGCACCGAGCTAGCCGCTCTAAGTGCACCAGAGGCCAGTCTCGTGAGACTGGTTCCCTTAGTAGGTCACCTGGCGGTGTGGGAGCCCCTGCCAAGCGTGCCTCATTGGGTCCTGCCCTGAGCAGGTTCTGGTTCTATCAGTCGAGTCTTCCTAGCAGATGGCGCTGGTTTGAGGACCGTCATTTTTAGAGAAGACTTCAGCTATGAGGGTCCTGATGCTATGGCTCAGGACCTCGGAGGGCAGGCCCCTCTGGGGAAGAGCGGTGCACACCGCATCACACGGTGCCCGTCTCTCCTCAGTGCCCTCAGGAGATCAGTCTGCCAACCCTGCCGGTGTTCCAGGGCACAGCGGTTAACCGCCAAAAAAAGTAGGGGTCTAAGAGGCTCGCGAACCTCCACAGAGGTTCTCTAGAGCCAGCTAGTACGGCTGGCTCTGCAGGTTGCATCTTCAGGGCAACCGATGCTAGCCGTTCTGAATTACACAGAGATCAGTCTCGAGAGACGGGGTTCTGCACACTGTAGAGTGAGGCTATAGAATCCAGTTCTCTTCCGCCTCAATTTAAACGGGGTCATCCCCACTATGGTGGGTCCCGAGCAGGCTCTCGTTATGGAACAGAAGTAGTTACTCTTTTGAGAAAGGAGGCCATCGAGGTGGTCCCTCCTATCGACAGTGTGACCTGAAGATCCAGCACGCTTGCACTCAAACAGGTTGTGTCTCAGATCAGGTCTGAGGACTGGTTCGTCACGATAGATCTAAAAGATGTCTCCATCCTTCCCAGTCACAGGAAGTTCCAGAGGTTTGCTTTTGGGGGCAAAAGCTCACCAACACAGAGTTCTTCCTTTGGCCTAGCTCTCTCACCCCACACTTTCACGACTCAACAACATCGACGATTGGTTGATATTAGCTCAGTCAGAGCGGATGGCGGTTCGACATTGAGATGTCGTTCTCGCTCACATGAAATAGTTGGGGTTAAGACTAAACACCAAGAAGAGTGTACTTTCTCCAGTACAGAGAACCACTTATTTAGGCGTTGTGTGGGACTCAACCTCGATGCAGGCAAGTCTGTCTCCTGCTCGAATCGAGTCATTGGTCGCGAGACCTGATTTCTTCCTATACGGATCCATGGGGATTCCCGTTAGGGAGAATCCTGCTCCAGGCGGATGGGTCTGCACCCCCGCCCGGAGCTGTGGAGGTTGTGGGTGTGGCCCCTGAGGGGGCTCAACTCATAGCTTCTGGTCTCTCAACCGAGGTCATTGAGACCATACTTCATCCAGAGCTCCCTCTATGAGGAAAATGTACTTCTTGGGGCAGAGGGAGACTGCCAGCTCGACCCAGCTAACTGCCGTTTGGTACAGTTCTGGAGTTCCTGCAGGCCTGTGTATCCGCAGGGTTGACCCACTCCACCTTAAAAGTCTTCGTGGCGGCCATTGCGGCCTACCACATTCCCTTCGGGGAACCATGGTTACATTCGTAACCTGGAGACGATTTTTATTACCTAACGTTAACAAATATAATAAATATTGTAACAAATGTATTGCTCATTGTTAATGTTAGTTAATGCATTAACTAATGTTAACTAAAGAAGTTTATTGTAAAGCATTACCTCAGTCTGAGACAACAGGGCTTCGCAGATGATTCTGTCAATTCGTGCATATCGAGGAACGCAGAAATGTGCGCAGCTGCAAATTATGCAGTTTGTTGTGGTCAACAGGATCTAGCACAACGTTTATGTGTTTCTTTCCTCAAAGGATGCATCTATTTAGCGAAACAAACACTGTACCTATGCTAATATGATGCTTAAAACGCACTTGGCTCAGAAGTTTCTGATCTATAAATCCATCACCCACAGATGGTCTGGCTTAATTTGTAAGTTAGACGGTTCGGATTCAGTGCTAAGACTTAGTTTGAATTGGGATATTCAATATATACTTATTGAAGAATTGATCTGATTGATATTTGTTTAGCTATTTTCAAATTCAACTCCACAAACGTGCATATTTTACTATTATGTCTTTACGTTGCAAACATAACATTGTGGGTGGGACTAACAGAAAGACAAATCATCATTTTGACAAGCGTATGGTATGCACCTATAGGAAGAGGGGAAAATGAAGAAACTGCCTGTAATTGACCATGAAAATTTGCCTTTAATGTTTTTAATGTTTTTTACATCCATTGGGAAAATGACCAACTTCTCATTGGGTGGGCCACAGCTGAAAGTCTTAGCCTTGCCACTGGTTGAGCCGCAGTGTGCAAAGTCATTTGTTCTAGTCTGGCACACACTCCTATATTTTAAAAAAGTGCCATTATATTATATTATATTATATATAAAATGATATGATATGATATGATATTATATTATAATGTACCTTTTTATTTCAAGTAAAAAAATTTAGACAATGGCCCCCCTGACTTAATTTTATGGGGGAAAAAAGCTTTGTTAAACTTTATTCATGTAAACATTTTGAACAAAATAAGGGTAAGTAAATCATGGCAGAATTTTCATTTTGGGGTGAACAATTCCTTTAATTATTTACAGAGATGTTCACAAGATATTTGAGAACATTCAGTCCATTTTGTGATATGGTCTGGTGTTCTAGAGGAAATGGAAAAATTGGGGTAGTACGCAACAAAATGTGACTTTTTTTGCTGATTTGACTTGTCCTGCCATAAATGCCATGGCTCTTTAAAACAAACTACACTGCAGGGTTAATTTTCAGACAGCGTTATACAAAGAAAAGGGGTTTATAAATAGCCAAGTGGCTTAATCACTTCCCACATTTTAGCATTACAACGCCCTTCAGGGGAGAATCACATTAATAGAGTCAATAGCTAGCAGTGAAAAAGCATTGTGTTAGACAAAGGAAATATTACTGTGTGGAATAGTATCCCTGCCCACTAGGATAGTGTTAATGGTTGGAATGTTAATAATGCAGCAACAGTCCAGGGGTATTTTATATGGGGGAAAAATGACCATAGAAACAGCACTGGAATATTAATGGTCATTCATAAGAAGTTATATATTTAGAACATGACCCAAAGCACAGATCCAGTGATTGAGACGAGATAACCGTATCCAGCTTTTCTTTTGATACTTAGCTTGGTTTGTTGTGGTTAATGGTGGTGAACTATACAAACTAAAGCTAAAATGTGAAATTTTGCACATTTCGCCTTTTTTCCACACTGATGAGTCTGTGTCTCGTTTTAAGCCATTGTAGATGGAGGATGTCTTGCAAATTGCTATTCGGAAGCTTCTTGAAGTTGTTGAGATTCAAGCTGTGTAAATCATGATTCATTGTGTGCTTTCGTCTTGGCAATAATGCTTCCTGCTTGCATCCCTGATAAACACAATCATTCACGCTTCTGTACACAAACACGTGTTACCTAAGATATCTCTGTGTGACTTCCAAGGCATCACAAATCTGACCCTCACGCTGCATGAGGGGAAGGTCCTGTTATATGCCTCTGGACATTCTTGTTATGAGAATGTAAACATAATTGTAATTATTTCTTTAACACGTTGGTAGAATAGGGTAGAATCGTGGTAAATAATACATAGGCTCCTTGTTTGGTAAGAAACATGAAAAATTAAAATAAACATGTTTGCTTGCAGTCCCATTTCAGATTTTGGTTCACACGGTGAAATGTGTTTGTATCATTCTCTCGTGCAGTGCTAAAATACATATATATTTTACCGAATAAAAGTTGGTAGGATTCTTTTTTATGTTTTTAAAAAGAAGTCTCTTATGCTTATAATTGCTGCATTTATTTGATCAAAAATACAGTAAAACTGTAATGTTGTGAAATATTTTTGCAATTAAAAATAACAGTTTTCTGTTTTAATCTTTTTTTTAATGTAATTTATTTCTGTGATGGCAAAGCTGCGTTTTAAGCTGCCATTACTCCAGTCTTCAGTGTCACATGATCCTTCAGAAATCATTCTAATATGCTGAATTGGTGCTCATGAAACATTTCTTACTATTGGCAATGTTGAAAACTGTTTAAAATGACTTTTTCTTTTTTAATATGTTTTAAAAAGCTTAATTTATTCCTGTGATTCCAAAGCTGAATTTTTAGCAGTGATGCTTAACATTTTTGTGGAAACCTTGATCTTTTTTTTCTGGATTTTTTGATGAATAGAAAGTTCAAAAGAACATTTATTTGAAATAGATTTTTTTTAACATTATAAATGTCTTTACTGTACTTTTGATCAATTTAATACTTCCTTGCAGAATAAAACTTACTGGCTCCAAAGAGATTAGAGAAAGGGAAATTACCTATTTTTTCATCAGTGTTGAATTCTACACATTTCCTGAACGGGAAATTATTCTAGTTGAGGCAGCAATGTCTAACATGAAATTATGAATTGTTTACAAAATAATAATTTATTCTATTAGATATATTGTTATTCTACTGTACCATAACAACTGGTATTAGCTATTTTGATTTGTAAATATAAACGATCTGCACCAGATGAAGAAATTGTGTACATTTATTCTCAAAAAATGTGTGACCAGATCCTTCCTTAAAATCATTAAAAAAAAATTTTTTTTTAATTCCTGCCCCTGTCCAGTGTACTGTTCAGCAACTATAGTGTTCAGACATCTTGAGGTTTATGGATGGTTTATTGGGTGTTTGTATCGGTCGTCTTTGTGGCGTTTGTGCCCCAGAACCTAGTGGTCTTTTGAGCCGGTGTTCTGACAAATAATGCTACCTATCAGATTATGCTACCAACACTGTAATCATCCTACTGTAAGGGAAGGTTTAGGGTTGGGGTAGGTGTACATGTTAATAAAGCCTCACACCTTATTAAAATCATGCTGGAAGCAAAATCTGATAGGTAGCACTTTTGGCTATCGAATTATGCTACCATCTGTTTTATGGGAGGTAGCAAAATCTGACAGGGTAGCACAAATCGTCAGAACACTGGTCCTGTAGAGGACACAATCAGTTACATTCAGCCAGCAGCACTAAGCCACAGAGTGGTTTGTGTTTCTGACACTGATGCCCTGCAAACAGCTGTTGATGTGTTTCTTGGCTAATTAAGGAGTCATTATCCAAAGGTCTTTGATGTCCAGAAGGGGCAGTGCACTGATGGCCGTTTCTCTTTAATGCGTGTTTAATTGCAGATCTCCAGGATACCTGGTTCTTCGGTCTCTTTGGTCGAAGGTCTAATTTATGTGCTTTCTTAAACAAAAGCTGCATATTTTTATGCAGCCACAAGAAAAGTAGTCTCTTAAAAAGGTCAGGCTGACCTTAGCTCAAAGTTCTTGATGCAAATTAATTTACCACCAACCGAAGAAAACAAATCGATGTAACTACATCAAGGAGCCATTTTATTATTGACTCAAGAAAGGATGGAGGAGGAAACTGTATGTAAGGAGATTGAACATTCACAAATGAATGAAATGAATTGGCAATTTGTGTGTACGGCATCGAGAAAGTGTTTATGTTTTCAGACAACGTATAAAAGAGTGGATGAATTGTTCTTTTTCTGAGCCTTTATTTAGTGGGAATGAGATCAAAAGGGTGTTGAGATCTATCAACACTCCTTCTTGTACTGATGAGATGTTTTCAGTGAAAACATGGTGCAGTGACAAGGGCAAGTTATGATTTTTTTAGTGGAGGTATATGATCATAATCAGCAAGTTGCTTCTAGTCTGGAATCAGAACGCAGAGGAAGTGTTAGAGGTTAATGTGAAGTCTTATAGAGAGAAATGGTTCAGGGAGAGGCAGAGAGAAAAGAGCAAGAGAGAGATAGGAATACATCTTAATCTAGGTGTCTGTTTCTGTCATGCTTTGTTCCAGGTCAAATTATGATAACTGGACAGCCAGCTTTGGCTCTATTTCACACGGATGAGTCCATCTCTCATCCTGTTACAGCCCGTAGCTGCCTGCCCCTGTCCAGCCGTGCAAATTCAGACTTGAGCAATGGCCTAGATTGCAGGTAGTAACTAGAGCAATGAAAGTGCAAAATTACCTACAGTCGTTTAGCTAAATGAATAGCCGACTCAGTATAACTCACTATAAGCGCAGCCCACATTGTGTGGGAAAAGCATCTCATTTGAAATACGCATAAAGACTCTTTTGATTTGATAAGTCAATTGTAAATTGAATACAAATTGCATTGTTAAAGGACAAAGTAATTTTGTAAGTTTGGCGAAATTATTTAATTATTTAATTGTGTATTATATAATGTATGGTTTATGTAAAAAAGGCTTATATGTATTTAATTTCTAATTATATATACAGTAGTATATTATATACACACTACTGAATAATTAGAAGTCTCTTATGCGCTGGACTGGATTTATTTAATCAGAAATACAGTAAAAAAGATAATAATGAATGAATGGATGAGGCATTTATATACAGTAGAGCTTTACTATGCACTACTGTACACCCAAAGCGTTTTTCAATCATATGAAGGGGTCTCTCAGATTGTGACATATTACCATTTAAAAAAAACTGTATTCTCTTGTAATATATAACTTATTCCTGTGATTGGAAAGCAGACATTACTACAGTTTTAGTGTCACATAATATGCTGATTTATATCTATATGTTGTATGTGTAAAATCAAGTAATAATATATGCCTATATACTGTATGCAATTTGACAATTTTTCATCTGATGTGTAATATTTTTGTTATAAAAAATGTGTGATTAAAAATTACTTCGGTAAAACTTCTTAGGTGAAATTATCTTTATGCAGGCCTATGTTAAATATTACTCAAACAAGTCAACGATTAAAAATGATTAAAAAATTGGCTTGTTTTTCAGTGTTGTTTTGGCTGTTTCACCTGAATGCGGCGGTGCTTTTCACTCCTGTGATAACATGTAGAAGGATTTTCTTGGATTTATTTGATGTATTCATGCACATTTTGTGGAAAAATACTGCTGGTGACATCAGTTTTGTATTCACAGTGCTTTGCATGAGCAATTGAGGAAGAAAAAAATAAGGGATTGGAAAAACAGCAACCTGCTGGGAAGCAGAAAAAATGCTTTAATGGCCTGATCAATCAAACCTTCCTTATGCTGCTATGGCTGCAGAATTACATGGTATTAGAGGACTGTTATAAATAGCTTTGAACGATATTTGCACAGCTGTCACTGTTGAAACTATCATAATATTTTGTTTTTAGGCACTGAATGTTAGCCATAGCTGTATGCTTGCTTTAGCACAGTCTAGCTGATATAAGCAATATTGCATAAATATGCTTGCTTTCATTTCTTACTTTTTTCATGGCTTATTGCCCACGATTTAGTCCAAGAATTGATCAATTAGACATATGTTGACTTTTCTTGAGCCTCTGTAGTTTGGGTAAAAGTGGCTGCTAAATGAGTAAATATAAGTTAAAGGTGAAGTATAATCATCACTTCTTATATCGGTGTTATTTTAATATAATTGTGATACTTTTGTAGTTTGAATTCATTTTTAGCTTTTTTAAATTTAAGTTTTAATTTAAGTTTTAGATATTTTGTTCCATGTTTGTTGTTTTTATTTGGGGGGGGGGTATTTTTATATTTTCAGTTTTAGTTGTAGTTATTTTAGTACATCAAATTAAACTAAATGAAAATGAAAAATGTTTTCTTGGCAACTAGCTGAAATTAAGTTTTTTTTTTTTTTTCAGTTTAATGTTTATTTTATGCCAAGTAACAAAAATAGTTTTGTGTAGTTTTAGTTAGCCGCCATAACCCTGACTTATAATTATTTACATAGTGTACTCGTAGTTTGCATGTAGTTTATAGATCAAGCTGTGATTTCAGAAAGTTTTTTTTGAACATCTAATGTGAATTTTGTTTTGGTAGTGTGTTTGTGTTGTGTCATTTCAGGCCAACTGTTTTCCACCTGCAGTTAAAACATTGAAGATCCCCATTACTGACTCACAAAATCTATGTGGCTCTTTCACACGTGTGAGTGTGTGGGTGCAAGTGTGTGTATTCACACAGGGAAAGCTGTTGCTCCAGATTGGGTGAGGGGATTTTCACTGAGGGGAGCAGAGCCATTCAATCTTATTGACTCGTAGCAGGGGGGCTTTTGTCCGTGAGGGGGAAAAAAGTCAGATTTTTCTGTTGAATGGGCTTGAGAAATTCTTAGTATGACATAGCTTAATAAATATAGGGTTTTATGCTTGCTTGTCTGTATATTTTTATATAATTTAAACATTTTGAGGGCCTCGTTGGACCTTATTCATGATGTAAACCTATAAATCCATTCTTGCATGAACTTGCATTGAATTGAGCATTTTATGTACGAATGTTTTTACATTGATTTACACAGGACTCATTCTGCTCATTAAGGTCCTTAGATGTTACCCAACAGAGGGCAGTTTAAAGCTGCTGTAAGCAATGTTAGCTAATGTCTCTATTTTAGACTATGCCATTGAATTAGACAGCCTCCAATCCCTTCAACCGCATACCTCCTCTCCAAATCTCTATCCTTCAAAGACAATGCAGCAAACCCCAATGCGTAGTATGACTGACAGGCAGAAGCACGAATCCAGGTTTTCTGATGGGCTATAACACACCATGGTCAGATCCCTTTTTTTGCTGTTTACAGAGCCTTGAGCTAAAACAGAGACTTGTGTGATTTCTCAGGACAACTAGTATTTCATTGATATCTGTCAGATAGGGATTTTATGCTTGTTATTCCATAAAAAGGCTTTGGCATATTCAGCATTCAGCATAAACAAATAGTATTTGAGTTAGCTTGATAGTATAATTGTGTTAGACTATGCACAATTACCTGCTCTCCTCAAATCTTACCAGAAACTAATTTCTGGAGGTTATAATGAAGGAAATGCCTATGCATAAATTGGCACACTCATTATTTTAGTGGACCATTAGTCATCTGTGATCTGTAATTGTTGTTTTGCACTATGAATGACAAAAAAACTCCTCATTATTGGAATAAAACAAAACTGCTTTTTATATATATATGTAAGGGATAATCAACGGATCAACGGATGCATAGGATTTTAAATGCACGATGTGGAGGCAAAAAGCCGCCCGACACGAAGCGTCGCGAATGTAATACATTCGTTTACATACACACTTGACCGATTATCCCGCTTATTCCATGGTCATTTGCCAGTTTATGCCAAGGTTAAAACTGATGCCTTAGCGGGCCATATGTGACCGAATGGGTAAAAATTACAGTTCTTTTTGTCAGTTACTATGCTGGGTTTGAAATCAATGGAAACTTGGAACAAAAATGCTAATAAGGCCCTTTCTTTCGGAAAATGCTCACAACTCCTTGTTCAAGCTCTTGTCCTATCCAGGCTGGACTATTGCAATGCACTCTTGGCAGGTCTTCCAGCAAGTTCTATCAAACCTCTACAATTAATCCAGACCTGGCACAAGATTTATTTTTAACGAGCTGAAAAAAATGCAACTCACACCTCTGTTCATCAATTTGAGCATGGCTCAAGGTTATTTTCGTAAACGAAAACTGAAACTAAGACTAAAACTATTGGTCAAAAATCATTTTCGTAAACTGAAATAAAATTTAAAATGTCAAAATAAATGAAAAACTATAACGAAACGAAACTAACAACAGTTATTGCGAAACTAACTGAAATAAAATAATAATTAACAAAAATAAATTATAGTTTTTGTAATCATTACGTTCTTACCCCTTGCAGAAAATCCAGGTGCATCTCAAAAATAGAATGTCGTGGAAAAGTTTTTTCAACTCAATTGTGAAACTTGTTGTATTAACTAATTCAATCCCGAGACCTGAAGTAGTTTAAGAGTCTTTGTTCTTTATTGTGGATGATTTTGCTGCACATTTACAAACCACCCACCAATCACTATCTCAACAAATAGAATATGTCAATCAACTCAAAACTCGTGCAGAGGTTTCCTGAGCCTTCAAAAGGGTCTCTCAGTTTGGTTCACTAGGCTACCCAATCATAGGGAAGACTGCTGATCTGACAGTTGTCCAGAATATAATCATTGACACCCTTCACAAGGAGGCTAAGCCACAAACATTCATTGCCAAAGAAGGTGGCTGTTCACAGATTGCTGTATCCAAGAATGTTAACAGATAGTTGAGTGGAAGGAAAAAGTGTGGAGAAAAAGATGCTCAACCAACCGAGAGAACTGCAGCCTTGTGAGGATTGTCACGCAAAATCGATTCAAGAATTTGAGTGAACTCACAAGGAATGGACTGAGGCTGGGGTCAAGTCATCAAGAATTTGGCTACGTTGGTCGTATACCTCTTGTTAAGCCACTCCTGACCACAGACAACGTCAGAGGCGTCTTACCCTGGGCTAAGGAGAAGAAGAACTGGAATGTTGCCCAGTGGTCCAAATTCCTCTTTTCATATGAGAGCAAGTTTTGTATTTCATTTCAAGGTCCTAGAGTCTGGAGGAAGGTGGAGAAGCTCATAGCCCAATGCTTGAAGTCCAGTGTTAATTTTCCACAGTCTGTGATGATTTGGGTGCAATGCCATCTGTTGGTGTTGGTCCATTGTGTTTTAAAAGCTGTCACTTGCACCCGTTTACTATAACTTTGGAGCACTCATTATCCTCTGCTGACCACCACTTTTTGAAGATGGCGGATTTCATTTCCAGAAGATTTGGCACTGCCCACACTGCCAAACGGCACAAAAGTTGGTTAATGACCATGTGGTTGGTGTGCTTGACTGCCGCAAACTCCCCAGACTGACCCCTAGAGAATATATGGGGTATTGTCAAGTGGAAAATGAGAAACAAGAGACCAAAATATGCAGATTAGCTGAAGGCCACTGTCAAAGAAACCGGGGCTTCCATACCACCTCAGCAGTGCCACAAACTGATCACCTCCATCATGCTGAATTGAGGCAGTAATTAAAGCAAAGGAGCCCCTACCAAGTATTGAGCACACGTACAGTAAATGAACATACTTTCCAGAAGGCCAAAATTTACTAAAACATGTTATTTTTATTGGCATGTCACCATATTCTAATTTGTGAGATAGTGAATTGGTGGGTTTTTGTTAAATGTTGAGCCAAAATCATCACAATTAAAAGAACGAAAGACTTAAACTACTTCAGTCTGTGTTCATTGAATTTATTTAATACACGAGTTCACAATTTGAGTTGAATTACTGAATAATGCACTTTTCCATGACATTCTAATTTATTAAAATGCACCTGTAATATGACTGTGTGGCAGTTTAGGGCCAAATCCCGAAATGGCGCACTGAGTATTGAATGGAGAGACGCAAAGCATTTTAAGCAGAGTCCTGCACGGGTGCTGTTTGGTAAACGTGCACCAGCAGTAATTAACAGAACACTCGACCCGTTTTAATTCTGTACCAGACCAGACCCGTTTGACAAAGACTGCGAGTCGCGAACCGCACCCGCATTAAATCTATTACATAAGGTAGGCAAAATTATTTATTTTCTCGTGTAACACAATAAATCAAACCAACATTAGGCATTCTAAATCGGTGCTTTGAAGAAAAACAGACATGCAACGCCACGTTATTTAATAATCATAATAATAATATAACACTACATAGAAAAGACAGAACGCGCATCCTTTCGTGAAAACAATAGCATAGGGACGAGTGGGGCGGGGCCGATAGCCGTGGGAACGGAGCGAGGCCGGTGGAGTAATTGCTAATGCGCGACACCTTCGCCACTCACTGGTCTCGAGTCTCACGGAGGGGCTCCGGAAGGATAAAAGTAGGAGTGACGACAGTGTTGGACGAGAGAGGACCAGGCCTGGATTTTATTTTGTGTTTTGGTTTTGTTTGTGCGCGACAGTCGTCCGCGAGAGGCTGTAGCGCTGTTTTGTGTTTATTTTATTATTAAAGTTTTGTTGAATTGTTTGCCGGTTCCTGCCTCCTTCTTCCCGAACTAAGAATTTTGTCACACATAGCATCTTGTGATCACTCTGCCAGGCTTTCGGACAAATGTGCATAGGCTAAATCACATCATAAACATGCTTATAATTCTTAATAAATGAAAAGAACATATTCAAATATGAGCCTTTAGCCTACTGTTAAATTCGATTGCCGTTATTATTGAATTTCATAAGTTCCAGTTTTGATTTATGCACGGCTGTTCACAGAACTGTTAATGCGTAAACTTTAATTTACGATAGAAACTAAAGACTTCACTAAACATATCAAAACTAAATAAAAAATGTGTTCGGAAAATAAAATAAACGAAACTAACAGACATATGATGAACCTCATAAAACTAAACTGATTGTAATAGCAAATTTTGAACGCATATTAAATAAAACAAATTTAAAAATTCAAACACATAATATACTTGCATTGGCTACCAATATCTGCTCGCATAAAATTCAAGGCATTGATGTTTTCCTACAAAACCACCACTGGCTCTGCACCCCTTTACCTAAATTCCTTACTTCAGAGTTATGTGCCCTCTAGAAGCTTACATTCTGCAAGTGAACGTCACTTTATTGAGCCATCCCAAAGAGGCACAAAATCACCTTCACAGACTTTTAAATTAAATGTTCCCTCCTGGTGGAATGACATGCCCAACTCAGTCCGAGCAGTTCATCTTCAAGAATCGGCTAAAAACACCTCTCTTCCATCTTTATTTGACCCTCTAACTCTATCACTCTCTATTATAATTATAGTCTTAAAAAAAAAAAAGCACTTGTCCCTTTTAGACTTGCAATCTATTCATTTACTAACTGCTTGTTTTTCTTTAAAAAAAAAAACAAAAAAAAAACACCTTGCTTTCTAATCTTTGTGTATTCTCTCTGTTTTTTTTGTTTTCATTTATTATCATTACAAAGCAAAAAGACCTCTACCCAGCTTGCGCTATCTTTTTTCTATTTTATCTGGTTTCTTTATATATTATATCTTAAAAACCCTTGCTACGTTACTGTGTTTAAGCACCTGAGACTTGTTATAGCCTTGTATATCAGTGCTCTTTTGTTGATTTGATTGCTTCCATTGTCCTCATTTATAAATAGCTTTGGATAAAAGCGTCTGCTAAATGACTAATATGTAAATGTAATGTACTGTAGAAAAAGGACCCAAAATGTCAGAAAAATTCAAGTTCAAAAATGCCCCAATTATAAGTTTCTGATTTTTATATTTACAACATATATAGTTAAGCATTATCACACAAGCAAGATTGCTGTTTTCCCCAAATATCAGCAGCTTTAAAAATGTGGTATTGCTTTTATAGAACAGTTCAACAAACAAGAAGTGAGTACCTTATATAGTATAGCTCAAGAGACTGTGGGTACATATTGTAACAATTCTATCACAATTGGATATACTGTAACAAATTCATCCTCCAGCTAAAAATGAGTTTTAATGCAATATCGATGCACATACAGTGGGTACGGAAAGTATTCAGGCCCCCTTACATTTTTCACTCTTTGTTATATGGCAGCCATTTGCTAAAATCATTTAAGTTAATTTTTTTTCCTCACTGTACACACACACCCCATATTGACAGAAAAACACAGAATTGTTACATTTTGCAGATTTATTAAAAAGAAAAACTGAAATATCACATGGTCCCTTTGCTGTGACACTCATATATTTACTCAGGTGCTGTCCATTTCTTCTGATCATCTTTGAGATGGTTCTACGCCTTCATTTGAGTCCAGCTGTTTTGATTATACTGATTGGACTTGATTAGGCAAGCCACACACCTGTCTATATAAGACCTTACAGATCACAGTGCCTGTCAGAGCAAATGAGAATCATGAGGTCAAAGGAACTGCCTGAAGAGTCAGAGACCGAATTGTGCAAGGCACAGATCTGGCCAAGGTTACAAAAAAAATACTGTTGCACTTATGGTTCCTAAGAGCACAGTGGCCTCCATAATCCTTAAATGGAAGACGTTTGGGACGACCTGAACCCTTCCTAGAGCTGGCCGTCCAAACTGAGCTATTGGGGGAGAAGATTCTTGGTGAGAGAGGTAAAGAAGAACCAAATGATCACTGTGGCTGAGCTCCAGAGATTCAGTCGGGAGATGGGAGAAAGTTGTATTAAGTCAACCATCACTGCAGCCCTCCATTTGTCGGGGCTTTATGGCAGAGTGGCCCTGACGGAAGCCTCTCCTCAGTGCAAGACACATGAAAGCCTGCATGGAGTTTGCTAAAAAACATCTGAAGGACTCTAAGATGGTGAGAAATAAGTTTCTCTGGTCTGATGAGGCCAATATAGAACTTTTTGGCCTTAATTCTAATCGGTATTTGTGGAGAAAACCAGGCACTGCTCATAACAAACCTGTCCAATACAGTCCCAACAGTGAACCATGGTGGTGGCAGCATCATGCTGTGAAGGTGTTTTTCAGCTGCAGGGACAGGACGCCTTGTTGCAAATCGGGGAAAATACTGCGGCAAGTACATGGATATCCTTGACGAAAACCTTCTCCAGAGTGCTCAGGACCTCAGACTGGGCCGAATGTTTACCTTCCAACAAGACAATGACCCTAAGCACACATTTAAAATAACGAAGGAGTGGCTTCACAAATAACTCTGTGACTGTTCTTGAATGGCCCTGCCAGAGCCCTGACTTAAACCCAATTGAGCTTCTCTGGAGAGACCTAAAAATGGCTGTACACCAACTTTTACCATCCAACCTCACAGAACTGGAGAGGATCTGCAAGGAGGAATGGCAGAGTATCCTCAAATCCAGGTGTGAAAAACTTGTTGTTTCTTTCCCAAAAAGACTCATGGCTGTAATTAGATCAAAAGGGTGCTTCTACTAAATACTGAGCAAGGGTCTGAATACTTAGGACCATGTGATTTTTCAGTTTTTCTTTTTTTAATAAATCTGCAAAATGTCAACAATTCTGTGTTTTTCAGTCAATATGGGTGCTGTGTGTATATTAATGAGGAAAAAAAATAACTTAATGATTTTAGCAAATGGCTGCAATTAACAAAGAGTGAAAAATTTAAGGGGGTCCGAATACTTTCCGTACCCTCCTATATACCTTTATGTCTTGGTTGTATATAATTTGATTACTTATTTGTTCAGTATACCTTTTTTGTGAGCAAACAACTTTGCTGTTCCATAACAAACCACTAAATGTATACTCTGGAGAAGCCAACAACTAGAATTTGAATCAGCTAAATGCCAAAGCTAGTCTCTGTAATCATATTTTATGAAATATAACCTATTTCTGAGCCCCGTAATCCTCAGCCATATTTAAAGAGCTGAAAGTAAGTCCATACAGGCAGGAGCCGCATGCTGTTTTCCCCAGAGCTCAGAATGGCTGGAGGGAGGGATTTCACAGTGAGATGTTGATCAAGAATTTATGGTACACAAATATCAACTCTGCCAAGAGTAACCAGTGTGAAATAAAGCTCTGTCAACGACTTCCTCAATTGTTTCCCATAAAAATATTAAATGTGGGCCTGAATTTAGGCTTTAAATAAAAATAAAATAGTAAAGCCAACAAAAAAAATGGTCAGGGGTTGTCATAACTAGAATGCATAACCGAGTTGCAACACAATTAACACCTAATGCCATATTTATTAGTGGCAAGACAACTAATCTTTAGGTTTGAGATGTCAGGTTGTATTTTAGTTCTTCAGCGTCTCTGTACCTTGTACTAATATGATAACTCCTCTAGGCAACCTCACACAATGTAATTCGATTACATATCACAAGATATATCAATATAGGCTTGGCCTCGAACAATAAAAATATATCCTACTACTATACTCCCCGAACAAAGGAAAAACAAAAAAAACAAGCAAATCTCCTTCTGGAATTAAAACAAACACAAACCGCTCTAAATAGATCTCGTCATAACCGAAGAAGCGCCGTTGAGAGTAGGATACCAGGTTGGTACATTACACATACAACAATAATGACGACGCTGTCAGATAAGACTACAACAAAAGAAAATCCCCTATCAAAACAAAAAATAACAGTCACAGGACGATAACACGATATAGTTTTAAAAATCATTCTAAATGAAAAAAAATAAAAAATAGCAGTGTCCACAACACAACTGTAATGATGACACCAAGAAACAATATTGTTGAAATCACTTTCAAAATTTTTTCCTGATAAACGATAAAAGCATTGACAGCTGATCAGAATCCATCCTGCTTAATAGAGCTCTAGAATTTTTGCATCATGTGCTTTTAGTAAACCGAATGTCTCTGTTATCTTTATCATAAAATTTAAACTCGACAATACCGATAGCGAACTAGATACACAAGCAAACAATAAAAACACAGTGTGTGAACAGAGCAGGCCGGATGACTCAACTACGACAAGGATTCAAAAGAATATCTATTTAATGTAGCGACACCAGCAGAAGACACACAGACACACCTACCATAAAATACATTCACAAACAACAGAAAACCACACTAGGATACAAGAGACGGGAACTTATAGGGCAGATAACGAGGAGCAGACAGGTGAACACATACTCAAGAAGAAAAGGTGATATGAGTATGCGGCTTAAACCAACACACTGGAGAAACCAACACAACACAAACAGTCCCCGGGGATATATACATTACAAAATAACCCACCCCGGAAGGTGCGTCCAAATCGCCACACTGTGTAGAAACAGAGGGGGGGCGGAGGGGACAAGCAGAGTATGTGAATTGGTGTACAGCCAGGGGAGGCAAAGGGCTTGCAGTCAGAGCATACCAGGAAAAAAAAAGGGAAATCAATAATTTCCGGCGGAGACAGGACTTCCAGAGGAGCCGGCTAAAGAGTCCAGGGAGTACGATGGATGCAGGAGCAGGGAGACGACGTAAAAAAAAAAGAACGACCCAAGAGGCTAGAGAAGAGAGGGAACCAGAGCATGAGGAGCCCAGGTGTGCAAATTTTTGAGCCGTTGCAACTGGAGAAGCTCTTTGGCTGGGAGCCTTCCGGGCGAACTGGGGATTGGGACCATCCCTCGGCTCGACGGGATCGGGAGCCATTCCTAGGCTCACAGTGGCGGGAGCCATTCCTGGGCTAAACGGGTATCGTGGCCTCCTCCTCATTTTGGCACCGCATACCCTCCAAAGGTCGATTGGCTGAATACCTCCCGGAAGTGCTTCACAAAGCCATCCAGCGAGTGACTCTACTGGCTCTGTGAATTCCACAAGGCTTCGGCCCACTGCAAGGCTCGTCCAGACAGCAACGAGATAATGAATGACACTTTGGCCCGCTCAGTCACAAACAGGTGTGGTTGCATCTCCAGGTAGCGGGAACATTGCAGCAACAACCCGCTGCAGAAGGCTGCCTCGCCCGAAAAGCTGGCTGGCCAGGCCATGGGACAGGCGGGGTAATCCACAAAAAACAAAACAAAATCAAAACTGACAAAACGGAAAAAACAAACGAAGGGAAAGACGCCGCTATAGTTTACTTGAGGGTCAGTTATTCTGTCACGACACGGTGTGTGGAGGCAGGCAGGATGACGACAAGGATTCAAAATGATCTTGAATGTCGTTGACAACCACACACCGCGCACACCGGCGACAAAGAACTTATAGGGCAGATAACGAGGGGCAGACAGGTGAACACAATGAGGGTGATTAACTAATGATTAGGCGGGCTAAACCAACACAAGGGGAAGAAACCACAACAAACAGTCCACAGGGGTGTTACATGAACGGGCCATATCATGCCATTCTAATGGTTACAACTGGAGCTGTAATGACAAATTAGTAAACATATTCAAGTCCTGCTCACAGTGGAGAAAGTGTGACATTTTTCATTTTCTTTTAAAGCCAACAAGAATGGGCATTTGCAGTGCTTTCATTTTTAATTCTTTCCCTGCCATTATCGGAATTTTTCTGGCTTTCCATGTTTTCACTGTTATATGGTAGTGGGCACTATTACACATCTTCTGAATGAAAACACGATGAAGAAACAGAAACAAGTGATCGCATATGTAAGCAGATGCATATGTAAACATGGTCATCAAACATTAAACAGCATATAAATCAAAACTGCCTAATGTTTCTGAATGGAATGTCGACCTAGGAAGTGGTATAGGACTGTGCAAGGTGTTGATGGAAGCGATCTAATGTTTTGATCATCGCTCTGAATCCGATCTGGGCTTAGTCTTTGAAAAAAGATGCTTTTCGTCAGGTTACTTTTTATTAAACTTGGCCATATTCAAGTGTTGTTAAAAAAAGCTTTACGCTAGAAGAAAACTTTAAAGTTGAAAAAAAATGCTAGAGTTAAGTGAAACAATATTTAGTAGAAAATACTTAAGTTGAGACTTTATTTTAATTTAAACAATTAAATCAATATTATTTATAAATAATAATGAAACAAATTAAAAAGTTGAATCATGCACAATAAAACTTGCATAATAAACTAAAAAATGTATTATTGTCAGTTGTGATTTTCCTATAATGTAAAATTATTAAATGTTCTGACTATAAAGCTGCAAACTGTGTGTTGTCTCTCCAGGTGTAAGCAGTTGACCTACTCTGATGACCTTCCCCAGATCTCTGTCGTCTTCATTTTTGTGAACGAAGCTCTCTCTGTCATCCTGCGGTCTGTACACAGCGTGGTCAACCACACCCCGGCACACCTGCTCAAAGAAATCATACTGGTGGATGACAACAGTGACAGCGGTATGGACGCATCCATTTGTGTTTCCTTTAATGATTTTATTTGTTTTTTCTATAACTAATACAGATCCTAAATGTTTACCAGTTTCTCCTGTTGCTTCAGACATAAAAGCTTTTATAAAGAAAGAATACATAAAATGCTGTGTGAATAAACAGCATAACATCCCCAGATAAAATTTGACTAACCTGTTTTCTGTAACAGTCTGTGTTTTGTCTGAGCAAACAAACATTTTTGTTGCTTGGTTAGAGACTGCTGTTAAAGACTAACAAAAAGAGGAAAAATAAACAGCAAGAGACAAACACTGCAAGAGTAAACCTTTAGGTATGTACTCTTGCACACAACTCAAGATTTATAAATAACCTTTAAAGGTTGTTGTTTTTTTTTTACATTATTTACAGTTTCCACTGACGCTGTATGTTTTGCAGTTGTTTTATATGGTCAAACTGCACTGAAGTATTGGACTAACTAAAAGTAGTGATGCCCCTAACTGAACATGTCTTAATATTTTTCATTAGTGTGACAGCAGCTCAGCTGTTCTCAAAGTAGTGTAGCTTTTTTAGTAATTAACAATTTTTTCAGTGTAACATGAAAAATAACATAATTTTGTGTATTTGGTGTAATGAAATGTGTTAATGCGGTTTAAAGTAAAAAAAAAACACATAATTTTCCACATACTGCACATTATTGTTTTCTCTCTATGCCCCGCCTTTTCTGAAACGCGTTGATTTTTACAAGCTCATCGGTCTGAAAAGTGAGGTGTGCTCTTATTGGCCAGCTATCTAGTGCGTTGTGATTGGCGAATACCTCACGGTGTGACAGACTTGTTTACGCCCCTCAACTCATACGGTTGATTAGCCGTGTCCGTAGATCGGAGCGACGACTATCAAAACATTAAAACCCATTACAAATGAAAAAATGCAGCAGCTAGATTTCTGAAGGGGTGTAAAAAATTTGATCATGTTACACCCATTCTGAGATCCCTGCATTGGCTGCCGGTTCAGTACAGAATTGAGTTTAAAATGATTCTATTTGTCTACAAATCATTGATCAATTTAGCTCCGCCTTATCTTACAAGCCTACTTCATCCCTACATCCCCACAAGACGATTATGATCCGAGCAAAAAATTCTCCTCCAGATCCCTCGCACTCGTCTAAAGATGAGAGGAAATAGAGCGTTTGAAGTGGCTGGTCCTACTCTCTGGAACAACTTACCATCTCATATTAGAATGGCCTCCACTCTACCCGCGTTTAAATCCTGTCTAAAAACTCATCTTTTTACTTTGGCGTTTATTAATTGATTTTGTTATAGTCATGCTATGTGTATTTGACATTATGCTATTAATATTTTACTTTTTGTATTTGTGCTATTGGAAAAAAAAAAAAAAACAGTGTACAGCACTTTGGTCGGCTTTCAGCTGTTTGTAAATGTGCTTTAGAAATAAACTTGAACTTGAACAATGACAGCTTTTTTTTTTGCAGCTGTCCTTATATTAATTTATCATTTTGAGCTGGAGTCCAGGATTGTTTGGGAAAACATTTTTAAAATGCACCTGCTAAGAAGAGCAATAAGACAGCATTATAAAATAAATTGCGCTTTGGTTTTTGAATGGCGAAGACGTGCTCACCCAAAGACATTCACAGGTTCATTTTGAAGTATTATCAAAACAACAAAGCTAATGCTTTTCACGGAATTTACGTAATTACCCATTATACATTGTTATATAGCCTGGTTTGTTGGTCCGTTATCGGATTGCTTTCTCACTACAACCGAACCGCTCCAGAGTTCGTTTTCAATCGAGCCGAGGCCACCTCGTTCAGGCGATCTCGGACCGATTGTTTTGGCACGGATCCAGGCACGATTGCCGTGTTCACATATGCCCAAAACCTATCTAAGGCCAGGTTCCGAAACAACCTAGCCAGGTGTGAAAGCACCCTATGTCTTCTTACAATATCTTAATGATTCATGAACTTTTTATCAGTAGTATATCTCTATAATTTTGTTATTTATTTTTTTTATATTATTACCTCTTAATCTAGCATCCACCTGAAAGTTGTCAAATTCCTTTTTATCATATGTACATGAATTTATATATATATATATAGATAATATATATATTTAAACGGCAGTACCACTAAATCTTTTTTCACCCATAGAGTTGGAGCATTGTGGCGACGCTGACTGCAGAACCGCTATCTTCCCAATTTGCTGTTATCTCACACGCTCAGCTTCTCTGGATGTGGCCTTGACCGTTTCTAATTTCATATGCTAATTTCCTGCTGATGCATCAGCTTCTTCCAGCTGACATTAAACTGTTAACATGCAAAGGTTGCCTACTTGACCTTTTCTCTGCGCTGTAGCTTGTCGTCTCCGGTTTAGCGCTCGCACCCAAAAAACGGCTGGAGGTACAGGCGCCTTAGCACTTGAATAATTAATTACCTTACAAGCGTGTCTCTGTCTCTAAGTCAGGGGTGCCCAACCCTGCTCCTGGCGATCGACTGTCCTGCAAAGTTTAGCTCCAACTCTAATCAGAGACACCTGCCTTTAATTTTTAAGTGATCTGAAGACCCTAATTAGTTGCTTCAGATGTGTTTGATTAGGGTTGTAGCTAAACTTTGGCAGGAGAGATCGATCGCCATGGCAGGGTTTGGCACCCCTGCTCTAATCTTCTGTCCGTTATGAAGACATTTAATAGAGTGCCGTTCTCGTGTTACACTATTCACTGAAGCCAATAAGGTATTTTGTCCTCCTTTTCTGTCCCTCCATCATCCCTGTCTGTTTGGATTAATCTCAGCTGAATCCTGTTATGCAGGGTAGCATTTATTCTCACCTTGTGAATAATATTAAGGGACGTTGTGTGTATTTTTCTCATCTCATCAGACATGGAGTGGGATTGTGCCCTTGAAATTAAATTCATTTAGACGTCGCTTGTAAACAGATAATAATGGTTTTCACCCAAAAATCATAATTTCATCACCATTTACTCACCCTCATGACATTACAAACCCATTTGACACTTTTCTTTTTTAATTCTGTGGAACACAAAAGGAGAACTTTTGAATTTTATTTTTTTGTGGATGATCCCTGTTTTACAGAATGCTAATGGCACACACGTACACGTGTGCATCCATGAGGAAAATGGCTTTCTTTAATTGCATTAATTGCTATTCCAGTGCCATATGCAGCCTTCACTAGTTATTGTGTATGGTTGTATATCAAGCCAGAGTTCTTGATATATGTAGATGAAAAATGATAAAGCCTCTGTTGATTAAATAAAGCAAAGCAATCCCTTTGCCATAGCTCATCTATCAGGATCAGCATGCATTTCAAATATTTTCATAATGCTCAATTTTTATCTGCTGTGTTCCAGAACTTATTTCTGCTTTTCTGTTCACAGTATGATGGATGGATATTTGTTCTTTATTGATTGGTGAATGTTTATAAAACATGATTCTTAATTTCAATCTTGTTCAGAATGCACCAGAGGGAATCCTATAACTTTCCGCAACACATTTGTGTGTCTGTGTGCTGTTCAACACACACTGAATTGTGTTTTGTACCCACCCTGATATGGGTCATGTTATGAATACTGGAGCATAGCTGGAACATTAAAAGCAGTGAGCGTGAATCTAATTTATTCACCTATTTTAGTTTGTACTTTACATTTACATTTATTAATTTAGTGGACACTTTAATCGGACTTTTAAAAAAAACTAAATTAAGAAACAAAATTAAGTGGTGTAATTTAAATAATGTGTTAATAATGTGTTTAAATAATATGTGTGTGTGTGTGTGTGTGCGCGCTTTTTTGTGACAAATGAGGACATAAATTTGTATAATGACAAGGGTATGACATAGGTATTACAAGGAGAAGGTGACTTTTCAGGACATTACCCCATGTCCCCACTTTTCAAAACGCTTATAAATCACACAGAATGGAGTGTATTGAAAATCTGAAATAGCACAAAGTCTCCTGTGAGGGGTAGGTTTAGGGGTTGGGTTGGTGTAGGGCAATAGAATATATACTGTCTGTACAGTATAAAAACCATTACGCCTATGGGATGTTCCCACTTTTCACAAAAACAAACCTGTGTGTGTGTGTGTGTGTGTGTGTAAACGTTTTTTGCATTTGTATTTTCCTAACAATTAGTCACATTTAAACCCCTCTGGCTTATTCTTGTTTCTGTAATGTGGACAACAACAACAATATTTATTTAAATTGTAAAGTACAATATATTAGTGTACATCAATATTCATTGTATTGTATTCACAGTATTGTATTTATACTATTTGCTAGTAATGAGAATGATATTTTTCACAACACATTGGAAATTTAGGAGAAAATGTGTAAATATAATGTTAAAATAAATGGTCATACTTGTTCCATGGGCTATAATGTTGCTTATAGTATGACCACATACAAACTTGGTTGTCAATTCAGCTTTTAGTGCTTAATCCTGTTCTGAACACACACAATTCATTCATTTACGGCAATCTACAACCAAATTGACTCACAAGTCATGGCCTAATGGTTTGAGAGTCGAACTTGTAACTCAAAGGTCGTGGGTTTTGAGTCTCAGTACTCAGGGGGGAGTAAATAACCAGCACTCTCTTCCACCTTCAATACCACAACTGAGGTGAGACCCTTGAGCAAGGCACCGAACCCCCAACTGCTCCCTAGGCACCGCAGCAAAAATGGCTGCGCACTGCTCTGGGTGTGTGTTCACTGTGTGTGTGTTCACTACTCACTACTGTGTGTGTGCACTTGGATGGGTTAAAATGCAGAGCACAAATTCCATGAAGTATGGGACACCATACTTGGCTACACATCACTTAAAAAAAATTCAGGTTGACAACTACCATGCAGTGTGTACAGAACCGAACTGCACAACCTGTTGTTAATGACATATAAACCTGTATCAGAGTTGTATCTTTTCTGTATGTGCAGTGCAAGAAATCACAGGGTATGTTTTGACTCATTAGTGTTGCCAGATCTTGCTAGAAAAAAAAATCAACAACAAATGTGACCCTGGTCCACAAAACCAGTCAAAAGTGTAAATTTTTTTGTAATTGAGATTTATACATCATCTGAAACCCGAAATAAGCTTTCCTTGTAGTATGGTTGTTAGGATTAGGACAATATTTGGAAATACAACTTGGCCGAAATACAACTATTTGAAATCTGGAATCTGAGGGTGCAAAAAAATTAAATACTGAGAAAACCGCCTTCTTTGTCCAATTTAAGTTCTTAGCAATGCATATTACTATCAAAAATTAAGTTTTAATATATTCTTCGTGGAAATTTACAAATATCTTCATGACAGGACTTTTGCTTATATCCTAAGGATTTTTTGGCTAAAGAAAATCCTAATTTTGACCCAATACATGAAATTTTTGGCTATTGCTACAAATATACCCCCAGTGACTTAATACTGGTTTTGTGGGTAGGTCACAAATACGAATAATCCCATAGTGCCCATAATTATCTATCCCAATGTGTTATCTTGGAAATAAATTATCACCCTGCATCGGCCTACTTTAGTACTCCAAACCTGGAGCCCAAACCACAAGCCCAAAAGACGCTAAAATCAGTGTCAAACAATATATAGTGATTCCTCTGTATTAAAGTTTTTACTGTGTACGTGGCCTATGAGTGCCTTTATGGCCACTTAAAAACATCTCATCTCAATTCTCAATTTCAAATCATATTCTTGGGTGATTAAATCCAGTGCCAGGGTTTTCCATTGCACCGACACACTGAAATGTTAATCGTTCTTCTAAGCTGATGAATGAGAGGGGAGGTAGATGTGTGCATCAGTGCCTTAAAGAGTGCTCTGTTCCTCTTTATTCCTCTCACCTTAGAAACTAGAGCACTCAGCAACCTGCAGGAAAATGCCCAAGCACTCATCTATCTTCCTTGAGTGTGTGTATGTGTGTGTTTGTCTCTGTGAGTGTGTGCGTGTTCTCCTTGAACTCCATTTGTTTACCTCTCAGAGTTCTTACTGAATGAGGACAGATAGCTAACTCTGAGAGACTAAAGGAGTGGGGAGATTCAGGCAGATTTATTTACGGTGTCATTTATAGTGCCACTAAAACCTTATTTTTTCTTTTATGCTATTAAGTTTATATATTACGGAATGTCAGTGTCAATAAAGACTGTGTATCCTGATTCTCCAGCGTTCTCCTCGTTCCTCGCTCTTTGTTCCTCGCTCCTCACCGTAGGCGCAACGTAGGCGCAACCGGATCAAAACAGAAAGTAAGCGGCGCCCCTTTTCCCTGTTTTGTTTCCGGTTTTGAAAGTCTTTTGTTTTCCCTTGCTCCCCCCCCCCGCGCTCATGGAAATCGCCGCTCGTTTCTACGCCTTAGCCCGCAGAGATATCCCCTTCTTCGAGTACGCCTGGGAATTCTGCGGGCTTGCCGCGGCGACTGCATTGGATGATGCCACCATCAATTCTCTGTTCTGGCTGTGGGCCAACTACCATCGTCCCATGGACCTCCAGGGACACCAAAGGACTATGCTGGAGGGAAAGGATCTACCGGTGTCTGGGGAGTGTCCGGGCCCGAGCCAGAACCAGCCCGCCATCAAGCCCACCGGCCGCGGCTCTCTCCAGCCCACCGGCCGTTCCTCAGTCAAGCCCGCCGACCACGCCTTTCACCCCGAACCTAAAGGAGAATCTAAGGAGGAGAAGGCAGTCGGCTCCAGCCCCATAGGTCGCTCCAGTGTGGGCTCCAGACCCCGAGTCCACTGATGGCTCCTGTTCCTGAGTTTAGCCCACAGGGGGCTCCTTTCCCCGAGTTTAGCCCAGTGAGGGCTCCTGTCCCGAGTATGGGTCCCATCCCAGTCGTGGCCCGGACTGATTGAGTTCCGTTCCGCCATGGCCTCCTGAACTGTATGCTCTGCCATAGCTTTCTAGTCTGCCTGCTCTGCCATGGCTTCCAGAGCTCCCTGCTCCGCCATGGCTCTTTTATCCTTCCGGAGCTCCTCCGTGGGACTCCGAGACCGGTGAGTGGCGCAGGTGTCGCACATTATCACTTACTCCACCGGCATCGCTCCGTTCACACGGCTCTCGGCCCCACCCCACTCGTCACAATCAGAGATTATGGGTGTTTCTTCTTCAAGTTTAGGCCATAAAACACCTTTTCAGGACCTCACATATTTTTTTTCCTTGCTATAACTGTGCATATAACATATTCCTAATCATTTTGGTCTTTTTTGGGGGGAATATTTTCATCAGATCTCAAATATGTCTTGTTAAGAGACCAGTTTCATAGCTATCTTTCTGTATCCAAAAAATACATAATAATTAATACGGTTGAGATAATCAGTACCTCCTTTGGTGTCTTGGTAACCAGTACACTAACATTTAAAAAAACATATTGTTTTTATTGGTTAAAATGACAAGACAGCTGAGTGACAGCCGAAAAACGATATAAGCACACAAATATTTTTTTTATTTTTTTTATTTTTCAAATGCAATAATTTTTGTTTTTGATGAATTTATAAGATCAAAAACCATTAATAATCAATGCCTTCACAATGCAATATGTGCATAAAAGTCAAAAATAAATAAAAGAAGCACAATGTGGCATGAAAAAGGGTTTCTAAGACAATGTGACCTTCATATAATAAGACAAATGTCGAAGTTCCTATTATTGATGTAGGAGGTTTGGATTTTCTTCCTTCACATGCTCTGTTTTTTTCTCGTAGTGGAGTTGAAGTTCAATCTGGATCATTACGTGAATAAGCGATATCCCGGCCTTGGTGAAGATCGTGAGGAACAGTAAAAGAGAGGGACTTATACGGGCCAGGATTCATGGCTGGAACGCAGCCACTGCTCCTGTTGTGGGATTCTTTGATGCCCATGTGGAGTTCAACACAGGCTGGTAAGTGGTATTCAGTTTTTTATTACTTTATAAGGCATTGTCTCACCACTCAGAATATAACTGACATGCTTCACATGACAAAGGCTTGATTTATCAGAGAATATTCATCATGACATCAGTGGTAGCTTAGACTTCAGTGAGGAAAGCAGCCTGATGGGTTTTTATCTAAAGCATCTGTCAAAAATGAACTGATAGATTAATGATCTCAAAAATGGATGAATGTAATGTGCCCCAAATTAAATACCCATTTTCCTCTCTGATAGTAATGGGCTACCCTGCTGAAAAGTCTTTTCAAACTTGTACATGCCGTTTAGTGCTGGTCTGGTTGGGAACCGGCATCCAAACTTCAACATATAGAGAGACCAGAGTATTTTTTGAAGACAATCCAGGTAGAACAATAAAGCGATTGTTTGTTGGTTCCAAAAACACAAAACAGCTCCGATGTGCTGAGACTTGCTGTACCCACCGCACTCACAATCCTTAAATGAACTCAAGCATCCTTCATCTGTCACCTCCTTCAACTCGACAGCAAAGAGTTCTCATTAAGGCCTCCCATTAGATTAGTATGACCTCCATGTGGGAATTCTGGATTAACCATTAATGCAGGGCTGTACAGTGCGACATATATGTCCATATCCATAGACATATACAGTATGTGCATATATGCACGTGCTACGAAAAAACTGGTCTGTGTGATGAATAAATTTACCACTGTAGCATGTGTGCGATACAGTTTTGCATGTTCATAACACAGCCGCTTAATAGTGTGAAGTGATTTCATTGTGCTTGTTTGTGTGTGTGAGATTGATTATACTTGGTAGTTAGGGGTGTGCGATATGAACATTTTTGATCGTGGACGATTAAAATGTCTCCACGATCTGCTTTTGAAGAAATATCATTGTATCGTGCTACAGCGAACATTCTATCAGCTGCAGTTCTGGCGCCTCCGTCTCAAGATACTGTACAACGCCACATGCATTTCAGTGTTAGCTCAGCGGTAGAGTTACTCTCACGGGACACTGCACTTATGCGCAATCACAAAACTACATTATTTCCATCTGCTTTAAAGCAATACCGGTTAAACGTTTAATTCACGTGCTGTTCTGCATGTGCTTTTTTCTGAGCGTGTCATGAAGCGTGCTTAAACTTGAGAGCCTGTCAAAAAGCGCCTGATTATTGGACTAAGTTGTCTTTCGCGTCTGATTGATTTCGCATCTAATACTGTCAAAACAACACAAGGTTTACATATAAACACAGTTGTTATGTCTAAAGTGAAAGTAAACAGTATATTAGATGCGTGCAGCTCTTAAAGGGACAATAGCTACTAAACATGCTGCCAACTGTCATTAAAGGGATAGTTCACCCAAAAAAATGTATTTCTGTCATTATTTACTGAATCACATTTTGTCCCAAACCTGTATTAATTTCTTTCTTGTGCTTGAACACAAAATAAGTTATTTTGAAGAATGTGAGTAACCAAACAGTAGCTGGTCCACACTGACTTTTACAGTAGGAAAAAAATACCATGTAAGTCACTGTGGACCAGCAACTGCTTGGTTACCCACATTCTTCAAAAAATAACTTTTATGCTGAACAGATGAAATAAACTAATTCAGGTTTAAAACAACTCGAGTAAATGATGGTATAAAAATGAAACACTATGACAGAATTGAAAGACAGATGACAGAATTTTCATTTTTGGTGAACTATTCTTTTAATGTTAATAAAACAACAAAACATCAGTCAGTTGCTTTAAAAAAGTAAAATTGATGTATATAGTGTATATAATGTTTTATTTTAATATTTGTTCATTCAATTTCTTGAATGTTACTGCTAAATACTGTACCTGAAAAATAAAGCACTGTTTGTTTTATTTGTATATTATGTGTATTTATAATATATCTTTGCTCTTATTTTAAAATAACAAAGATAATATAATGACAAAGATTTTTTATCTTTGCCCACTTTGGCCTAAACGTCTGCCATTCTTTTTTATTTTATACTTTGTTAAGGTGTAAGAGGTGTTATGCTTCTGCACTCTTCCATTTTTAGCAAATAAAGAAAAAACTTTGTCTAAAACAATTTTTGTGATGGTTTGTATTTTTTGTGCTCTGTATGGAACATCAGTGCCTGTTTAAGTGATGAACTCCATTACTTGTGTTTGTTTTCAGATATGATAACAGATGTTTTATACTTGTGCTACAACTGTTTGGCCTGTGCTACAAAACTTTCAACCTCTGTAGCTAGTAACTAGTGCTATGTGAAAAAAAGTTAACGTACAGCCCTGCATTAATGAGCTTTTCCTCTTTGTTCCACAACATAAACATTTCATGGAGAGATGATCACTGAATGAGGCCACCGTCTCAGGCACATGTTGCCAAATCTGTGGTCAGAAAGACAGGAGATGCATACCTCATTGTTTTTTTTTTGGTTTCTATTTTTCCTAAAATGTTATACATTTGGGGATCTGCTGAGCACAGCCAAACGGCGGCACCGGGGAGAAGAGGCGACGGAGGAGGAGAGAAGGGCCTAAGATGAAATTAGAGTGAGGAGAGGCATGGGACTTATGGAGGGGGACGCACACAGCACACACATTTTAATGGATATCTGGTTTTGGTCGGCACACCCCCGCCCCTGCATTTAGTTTGTATTTCGCGTAGAGACGTGCCGCACGCCCACCCAGTTTTTAAATCACCCACTCACCCCAAACGACATCATTCCCCCCCCTAACACGTCTCAACCCACGGCGTCTAGTGTCATAGCTCACAAAACCACCCAGTCATCATTTTGTTTTTCATACCGATTTTCCACCCTCTGTCTGGCTCTTAGAAATAAACCGATTTTTTTTTTCTACTTAGCCTTTAAGAAACACCCTCTTTCGCATGTAAAATAAGCAGATTCGAAATTAGCATGTTTTCATAGCACACCAAGGTCTTGTATGTCAAAAAGATCAAGGAAAATGTGATTCCTCATTAAGCCTTCAACATACTGTTAGCTCAAAAATAAAATCTCTTGAGAACTATGATGAACTCCTCTCCTCATGTCAGCACTGCCCTATTCCCTCAGTTGTCATTCTAATGTTGTCAGATTGAACCACCTGACCCGGGACTTTAAATTCACATAGTTTTTACACCATATTTCCATGGACATGTTGTTCCCTCATGTTATTTTATTGTTATTTTTTTAAATAAACACACATTTGATGCATAGATGAGAACTTTTTTCTATTTATAGAAACATCACGTTAAACTTTGAAGTAACTTGATGTATCCACACTTACAAGCACAGCTTCAAATGAAAGTTGATTTCAAATTGGCAGCATGCTGTGCTGGAAGTTTGACAATTAACACTTTGATATATTTGTTTCAAAGCAACTAACAGAATTCCAAAGAGGCCATTTAGTCAATATATGAACTGCAACAGCATTGGTCAAAAAAACTGTGAAAGCGTTTCATGTGTTAAGGACAACAGTTTTTAAAATGTAGCAGTAAAGTCACTAAAAATAAAACGTATTTCATTTTCTTAGGCCATACCTATTTTTCATTTTCTGCCTACATACATTTTCTGACCCTCAAGTCGTGGAGCACAAAATAAGATATTTTGCTGTTTCAGTGTTGTTGTTGTGTTCAGCAGAAGAAATTAAGTCATACAAATTTGAAGCAACATGAGGATGAATGGTAACTGATGGCGGAATTTACATTTTTGAGTGAATTATCTCTTTCACAAGGCACTCATGTAGTGCTGTACCTTGAATACTTAAATGCCATGCAGATTGTGTTTAGCTCAGATTTTGTGACTGTGTTTGTGCTGTTACTTAGTAATTTATTTATTAAAACAGGAACTGAAACAACCCAGACAGGGTGCGCAAATAAACAGTGTTGTCAGTAAGCACAGTTCATTCCTTGCTTTAAGTTTTTGCCTTTCCCAGGAGTAGACGGATGTGTCACAGGATATTTGCTAAGTGGTACAAAAGTACCTCCTCAAATGTGACCACAGACCTGAATCCTCTTCACTAGGGGAAAACAAAACTGTATGTCATGAGATTCACAAAGCTCAGATTTATGGCAGGACTGCTGTTTCTGAATCCTCTTCTTTCCAAGGCCAACACACAAAGACATAACCTGGTGTGTTGAGCATAAAACCTGTACCCCTGGGCAATGGAAAAGGTATTATGGTCTAACAAGTTATCTTTCAGCCTCATGTCTATCTCCCGACAGGTTCGGCAAATCTTTTCAACTCAAATCAGTGCTGCCGACTTGTATGCACAGAGGGGATCAGTAATTTTATGAGCAGTCATTTTATGGAAGTCATGTTGTGCATTGCACTGTCCCAAGGCCAAGGGAGTAAAACCTATGTATAGGATAGTTTTTTTGCTATGTGTTTTGAAAGAAGTATCCTATGCTCACCAAGGCTGCATTTATTTGATCACAAATACAAAAAAGCAGTAATATCATGAAATATTATTACAATTTAAAAATAATTTAGCTGTTATTGTTGTTTTTTTTAAATAATTTTTAAAATGTATTGATTCCTGTAGTGCAAAGCTGAATTTCAGCGCCTTCTTCATGGCCCATGATCCCTTCTAATGATTTTATTGCTAATTTGCTGCCAGAACGCACTTTCATCATTATTATCATGTTTAATAAAAGGTATTAAAGCACACAGCTATTTCCAATATTTGATAAAAATAAGAAATGTTTCTTGAGTAGCAATTCAGCATATTAGAATGATTTTCAGAAAAATCATGTGATGCTTTATTCATCACAGTATTTGTTTCAAAAATATTCAAACATCTTACCAACCGCAAATTTTTTAATGTGTGTACTTATAATTCTACATATTCTGCGTTATATTACATTTGACAAGTTTACAAGTAAAATCAGTATTGATTATAGTAGATTTTGTCATGGGTGAATTTTGCAATCACTTACTCCACATACAGTTGCATATGTGCAATTTAGTTTGTCGTCTGTAGAGCGCTAGCTTGTGAATTATGTAATTTTCTAAAGGTGTTTCAGTCTTCAGTGTTAGTGACACTTGTAGACAGCACATAACAAATTATACCACAGCCTGTAATTCTACCCTAATTTGAGCTTGTTGTTTTTTTTTATTTTCCGGGCCCCCTTGTTTGTTCAATTCAAGATGTATTGTTTTTGTGTTGTATGATGACTCTGAAGTTACAGTACAGCCAGTCCAGTGGGTCATAAATTGCACCTACTGTGCCTCACGCAAAACCTTTTCTCATTTCTCATGTTCTAAACTCATTCATTATGCATGACTTATTGAGGCAAAGTTGAAATGGAATGATATGAATAAAACCGTGTAAAACTTTTTAAACAAGACATTGTCTAGTCAACTTTCAAGTTTGCCTTGCCAAATGTCAGGCCCGGCGCCAGGACACATGACTTAAATAAAATACATTATATTTCTTAGGGGGGCCGAATCGGGGGGGGATACATTACAAATACATTATTTAGGTAACACTTTAAAATAATTAACTAACACGTTAATACACTTAAATACATCAAATAACATTAACTAATCAAACCTTATAAAGTGTTACAATTATTTGTTATTAAAGCATATATATGTTCACAAAAACGGTTAAATTAAACAGAAAACAAGCAGTTTAATTTAAATTCTTTAGCTATTATATTATCGAATA
>JADLZN010005489.1:0-26901 GCA_018155175.1 Sinocyclocheilus anophthalmus | reverse complement strand
TAATATATTCTTATGTTCCACTGGAAAAAGTCAAATGGTTTTGAGGTTCAATTGAGGGTGGTAAAACGATGACTAAATCTTTAGAGAAAAAATTTTTTTAGACAAAAACTTTACAAACAAATGTCGCAATTATCATTCTATTTATAAGATTTTTATTTAATGATTTTTCTGGCATTGGCAAATCCACATTGCTCAATGGGCATGTGAAATATTGTAACATTAATCAGATTATCTATCAGCATATATTAAACACCGACATGTTAGCCAAAACTAATGTTTCTCTTAATTATCTATTTAGTAATAAACTACTAAAACATATTTATGTACAATTTGACATATATACAAATGTATCAATTACTTTACAATTACGAGGAGTTTAGTCATTTATATGATGTGTAAACAAAAGTCATTTTCTTTTTAAAATTAGAAACGTTTTTTATTCTTATTTTAATTTTTTTTGCACTTTTGCTCTTTATTTTGAAATGTGTCATTCTAGTACTGCTAATATTGTTGTATTCTTTGTGATAAATTGCCTGTTTTTCCTTATTTGTAAGCTTTGAATAAGCTTCTGGCAAATGATTGTTAGAGAATTTAATGCATATTACTGTTTAAAAGAGTCACTTTTGCATAGAATGTGTTTACTGTAGAATGTATGCATTAACTTGACTTTTAAAAGATAGCATTAAGTGTATTAAGTACAGAGGCCAGTCAAGATTATTAAAGATGTTCTTTTGCTCTGTTGCTAAAACTCATTTTTGTATGATGGTCCTTGCAGATAGACTTGGAGCCAGAGGGAAAGGTTTATGTCATTATCAACTTGTCTGGATCATCCAGTGAAGGTAAGACATCCTTGTAAACTTTCTGTGATTGCATTACATGTCATTTAAAGACTGCATGAATCATGTCCCTGTGTAACCATCATACCCAATATAAGATTTCTCAGAAATACAGATACTGCCTGATACAGTAAATACACGGTTAATGTTTCATATAAAAAAGTATAAGTGAAGAGTGGTGTCTCATTCTCAGAATTGTCTCCTGTGCTCTGTATTTAACCATCCAAGCACAACACACACACACACTGAGCAGTGGGCAGCCATTTTTGCTGCCGGGGAGTGGTTGGTGGTTCGGTGCCTTGCTCAAGGGTCTTCACCTCAGTCGTGGTATTGAGGGTGGACGAGAGCGCTGGTTATTCACTCCCCCCACCTACAATTCCCGTCGGACCTGAGACTCAAACCCACAACCTTCAGGTTACAATTCCAACTCTCTAACCATTAGGCCATGACTGCCCACATATAAGTGTTCAGTGACGGCACTGAATGTGGCATTAGGCCTTCGAGATACATTTATTTGAAATAAAATGAACTCAACGAACACTTAAAGCTGAAAATACCATAGTTCTGCTACCATAGGCCACTGCTTGAAATGCAGACAGACTTATCAAGTCTGTGCAGCTGCTCTTTCTGGAGGTCATATGAAGAGCTGCAACTTACTGATCTTGATGTTGCCTCCAGTGTGGCTGTAAATAGAAAAAAAAAAACTCTTGGCCTAATCCACCCAGATAAACCCAGATGGGCTCTTTAATTGACATCCTACGGCCAACTCCATCAGAGGGGGGGGGGGGGGGGGGGGGGGGGGGGGGGTGGGGTTTGTTGGGTGGGGGGGGGGGGGGAAGGGCCCCTGCATTTCTGGATTGACAACATCAGAGATGGCCCGGTAGGGCGCTCTTCATCCTCTGGCTCCATTTTCCTGACTCATGGAGGTCCCGAACATTGATCGCTTGTCTCTCATGCTGATAGATGCTGCATGTCAAACAACTTTTTCTACCCAAGACCTTGGTTCTACAACCCAGTGGTGGAATGGCGCCATTGCAAAATTGTAGCCAGGAATCTCAAGGTATTTCCTCAAAAGCTGGCAAGCAATGGTCATATACTGGGAGGCATAGGTTGGGTTTTTGTTGTAAGCCCCGAGAGGAGATGCCACCAAGCATCTTACTTAGCCCGAGGAGCTGTAATATAAATCGGAGAGAACTATTGAAGCATCCATTCAATGGCAGTAGAGTTAACGCGCGCACGGGCCTGCTCAAATCAGTGTCAAGCCGCAAGGCCCATTAAAAGCCATAATAAAGTATTGCCTCAGACCCATCCCAGCTAAAGAGGAATTCGTTTCCCAACTTTCACCAACATTTTTTTAAAACAAAGTTATATAAATGTTAGGACAAAACGTTCTTAAAGCCACCCATTTTCTTATAACTTTATAGTTATAACTTTGACGTTCTTATAACATTCATATTTGACATACTTTCTCATAATGCTGAGAGAAAACGTTCTGAACTCAACATTCTCAGAATCTTATTTGTACTTATTACACGGCTCTGTGGAATACTTTATTCTGATTGGTCAGTTGCAACATTCCGAGGTATGTTATCCCTCGATAACAGGGTGGGGGGGCAACTCATACAAGTAATGCGAGTTAAGTATCAGATGTACTTTTTTCAAGAACTAGTTAAAGTACGTATAATTTTTAGTTACAAGAAAAAATGTATCTGAGTACTTTTAAAAAAGTTAATGCCAGTTTACTTTTTTTCTTTGTTTTCCCATTTATTGACTGACAAGTCTCCTGTCCCCATATTGGGAGAAATCGGGAGTACAGAGGCGTTGTGTGCGCTGTGTGAACATGATGTAGTTCTAGACTAAATGTGAATGTGCATTAATTCATCCCACTCAAAAAAAACAGATTTAGTATTCATCAAAATGAATTAAAAAAACACAAAGCATCTAATCCCATTGATTAACCAGTATCTTTGTGCTTGACCTTTGATGACAGGTTTCAACCATACTAATGAGCAAAAATGACTTTAGAGAAACTAAAAATTTTGCTTTTTTTTTATTGCTGAAGAGTGTTTCTTCTCCTGCGTTCTACTGTACAGAAGTGAATTTACTTTTGCTTCAGCCTGAGGTTTATTCATTAAATTTTTTGGTGTGAAAGGGCTTTATATTTGCTATAAATAGAACTTCTTATATTAAAACAATCAAGCCCAGCTCATATTTAAAAAGTAACGCGAAACAAACGCAAAAGTAACGTAACGCATTACAAGTAACTAAGTAACGTAATTAGTTACTTTTTTAGGGAGAAACGCATATGTAACCGCATTACTAAAGTAATTCCCCACCCACTGTCACGATAACAACCGGCAAAATATAATAACACAGGCTCATAGGGTAACTGAAGTCGGCGACATACTCCTGGAACAATTTTTTCGTGGTGGAGCTTGGCGTGTGTTTAAGCAATGCATATTAAAAACTCTGATTTCAAAATTGGTTACATTACTGGTAATTATGTCATCCTGGGTTATCGCGGACTCACTCCTCGTTCATACAAACGCAGTGTGCCATTTTGCTACGAGGTTTTGTTCCGTTTAATGGATTATAGATAACTAAACAAAGGGTAGATTTGTAATATTTTATAGCCCATAAGATTTAGGTGGTGAAATGTAATAAGTGGTATGATTGTACCATATCCCTTAAATATCCATCTAGTTTCGACTTGCCGCTTGCTCGCAACTGCTGTTTTCACGGAAGCTTTGCGTTCAGATATTTCAACTCAAATCAATATTTCATGTCTAATTATTTACTTATGAGGCAAGTAGCAGCATCGCGTCGGGGTCCTGATCACCCTGTCAGGGTTTATTCTGAAATAACAACCGGCTGGATGTACATTATCCCTTACTTGAAAGTTCAAATAAACGTTTTTAACACCTTTAAATAACGTTATAATCACGACAAGAAAAAAAACCTACATTTTAAAGTCCCCCCTTCTCTTAAAAATAAACTGTTTAATCACATTATATTTTGGTTAAAAATTAAAGTTAGAGAATGTTGTAAGAAACTGGACATTTCAAGTTTTAGAAACATTCAAAACAATATTCACACACACGTTGTTGAAACCTAAATAAGTTATTCTTGGTCAGGATTAAGGCAAGCGTAAATGAAAATGACATCCATATTTTCTGAAGCACAGCAGACGGTTTCCTCTCCAGAAAACATAAAGACACCACGCACCCGCGCCGCTTTCGATTTGACAGTAGCAGTGCTATCTTTATTTCATGGTCAAAGCCTTTGAGAACAAGCTATTGTGGTGGGAGTTTTGATATTGTGGCGAGCAGCCACAAATAAATCAATGTATGGGATGAAATTAAACTTACCTGCTTGAACTCTTTCATTAGATCCGGGTGTTATCTAACATGTGTTTGTAGACTATGTTCCATGTGTTTCCTCATTTTGAGGTCGCCATGTCTCAGTGCTTTTATGAAGAGAGCGCATCTGCGCACCTTTCGGATAGCGTATCAAGAACCGGGTTGACCGGGTACTTGGTACCACCGGTACTTAAAAAACCTGGTACCATAACGTTTTCAATTTTTTAGGACTGACTTGGTAAATGAAAGAGAATACTGACATTTTGGTACCATGACAACACTAGTTTGATCTTTGGTTGACAGAAAGGGGTGTTTCATTCCCCCCCACATGTAGAGTTCGAATATTCAAGCTGTTTATTGATTTAATGATACACGAATTAACAACAAACTACTGAAGATGACAAATAGACGTGTGCGATGGCGAGTGCATTTGTGAGGGGGTTGAGGTATAGGCCTACACTGTTAAAAAAATTCTGTAAAATTTACGGTAAAAAAAACAGCAGCTGTGGTTGCCAGAATTTTACAGTAAAAAATATGGTAGCAACGTTTGAGGTTTTACGGTTTTAACTTAAATTTACAGATAAATACCGTATTTCATTAACTGATATAATGTTAATATGCCAACCTATTGAAGGACTGAAATCTGTTTTGAACCTTTGTAATACACTTATAACCACTAAATGCAGGTGGGGATGAGAAAGTCACATGATGAACCAAAGCCAGCACAGCTTTAATGGTTAGATTTTTAAATATTATAGAGAGCCAGTGTAATTCACAACAAAGCTAACACCAGTCATTGGTAACACACATGAAATTTAAATAATGCAATAAACATTCATTTAACAACCTTTGGTGTAACACACAACCCGAATATAAAAAACTGTACTGAAACACTAAGAAGAGAAATAGTTTCTATGCAACAAAAAAACATCAAATTTGAAATGTACCGCAGGGAATTCTGGAATGTCAATTTACGGTTATTCACTAAATTATACAGTCTTTTTCCACTTCCAAAAAACAGTATACTACCATAAAATTAATGTCCAACACATGTAATGTCCAATACAGTTTTTCACCGTATATAGTAGGGGAATTTACCGTTAACCATTTAACAGGTTTTTACAGTAGTCTTTTACCGTTAAATTCACAGTCATTTTTTACAGTGTGCACACAACTGTAGTTTAAATGAGTACAAAGACATCTTAATCGCTCATAACTTCTGGAGTGAAAGAGCCCAGAAAGATGAAACTTACTAGTGTGCATATTTTGAGTGCCTGTGTCCATGCACACTATCAAATGGAGTCTACATTGAAAGGCTAAGTGTTCAGCTGTACGCATATGCTAAGCTGAAGTATACTTTGGCCTTTTGCCAACTAGCTTAGCATAGCACTAACTGATCAACTCAAGCTGTTTTGATTAGTTAGAACAAGATATTACAACAATGAGTTATATTTTTGATCAGGCATTCTACGAGGGCACAGGAGCTTGTACAACAAAAACATTGTGACTGATTACTCACACTATAATATAATTAAAACTGAATCTAATTTAGGATTTTTTTTTTTTTTTAAATATTTTTTTTTTCTTCATTTGACTAATGCATATTTGTGAAGTTATTCCAAAAAGGGCTAACAGGCCCATGCTAACCAGCTAAACCAGCCTGCAACAAAAATAAACTTACTCATAGCTGGTCATTTAAGAAGGATGAACAAACTTTTTTACATTTTGGTGGAACTCGTTGTTAAGCCAAAAGTATGCTTTGCATTTTATGTGTTTGAGTACAGTTAAATGCATTAGATTTATTAGAGCTAAATGCAAATGCAACTCTGCATTAGCTGCAACCTTTCAGGAACATGCAAGTCAAAAAGTTAGCATTGTGTTTGTGTCACATTCTAACTCTGTTTCAGACTAATTTAATTGGCCACATATTCATTTCACTTTCAGTACTAGGAAACAGTCTATGTGACTCATGTTTCATTGCATTTAATCAACGTTTGCATCAGGAAGTGAATACGTAACATTTCCTTTGCATGAACGTTGGATGACTCATCAAAGAGTGGCAGAGAAGATGTGTTTATCAGCAGTTGCAGAAATGTAGATCATTTTTCTTAGTGTCTGATCTGATATTATAGATATTGATGATGAGCCACAACAAATATTGAAGAAGAGACACAAAACATTCAGTAAATTTTCCCGTTTCATCTGAATGTCATGGTTAATGGGCCTTTGAAATTTGTTTTGCAGATGCCATTTTGTGGTTTATTTTCCAGTGCAGTTTGCAAGTGTAAATCTGATCTGTGCATGCTGGTTCTGCTGATCAGATGGACAGGTGGCTTTGGCTGATTTTGGTAGGGTGACCATACATGCCTTTTTTCCCGCACACGTACTGGCCAGGATTTCTATATTGCCAGGTTTTGGCTTTGTTTTACTGTTTTCATACTTGCTGAATGTAATGATCGAAAAGCAGTTCGACCAATAACTTGCAGGCATTGTACATAATCGATCGTGGTGCGTGAGAAGGTGGGATCTACAGAGAACGGTGCAAATACGCACACGTATTAGGTGTGTTCGACTTGAAATAGAGGTGCACAGACCGATTGTTGTATGACATCAAAGTACAGCGAGAGAAAGCATAGAAAATCCTGGCCAGGACATGCTGAGAAAGGACACGTATGGTCACCCTAGATTTTGAGCTTTGAGTCTGATGGTTTGGATTGTTGGAAATTGATCCCAGGGCATCCGTCATGCTTAGCAGTATCGAAGTGAACAAAAGGTCACACTGTGGGTCCAGTGCCAGGGTCTTTACAGTGTGACAGCAGAGGAACCTGGCACTCTGGCACTAACGTCAGAAAATCTACAGGCTGTAGATTTCACAAAAAATTTGTGATGACTAACGATTAGTGGCACGGACGACTGCCGCATAAAACATAATAAAACAACAGCATAAATAGTCCAGGCCTAGTCCTATCTCGTCCTTCACTGTCGTTACTCCTCCTCCTATCCTTCCGGAGCTCCTCCGTGGGACTCGAGACCGGTGAGTGTCACAGGTGTCGCTCATTATCATTTACTCCACCGGCCTCACTCCGTTCCCGCAGCTCTTGGTAAATGTAAGATATTTTGAGAAATGTCTGTGTGCTTTTTTTTTGCCCATACGATGGAAGTTAATGGTAACCAGGGTTGCTGTGTAATAAAACTAGCCCAAACTAGCCTCAAAACTTAAAATATCTCACTTCCATTCCTCAAATACATATTTTACAGTCACTGTTATGCGATGTACGCAATTGTAACTTGAAAATCACTATAAAGTAATCATAAAGACTTTCATAATGGAGCTCTCATAAAGGAGCTTTTGCAGGAGCTCTAAGACTACCTACTAGCACCCCTCCTTCACAAAACTTAACGTCTAGCACAGTTTTATCATTGGTAGAATATTGATTATTTCAGTCCAAGCATTTGAGTCAAATGCCATTTATGCAATACATCAAACCATGGCAAAGGTTTAAGCGTAGCCAAATTCTGTGTGAAAACTGCTAGATTGGCAAGCCTGATGGTAACCAAAACTGTTTTGTTACCAACATGCTTGTTATCAACATTCTGAATATCTTCTTTTGTGTTCTAATCAGCCAAGTTTAAAACTTATGTTTTGTTGCAATGACTGTATCTTACTTGAGTAGCTGCAAATGTGATATGGCCGTATGCCTCCATGACCACTGCTCAAAACCACCGATAGTGCTTTGAGTGAACATCCTGCACACTGTTATCTGTGTTTAGCGTCACGTTTGTTCTAATCCTCAAACACAAAGTTGTAAACTCTCAGATGAAAGTTGTCATGCATTCTTCATGCTATGGACATTAATTCAGAATTCAGAATTAGCTTTATTCGCCAGGTGTGCACAAACACACAAGGAATTTGTTGTGTTTTTTAAGGTGCTCCTAGTACATGCATACATGCATACATACATACTGGTACATACATACATACACATCTGACATGAGAACAGAATAAAAACATTTAAATAGTAAGACTTAACAAAAAAATAATGTGTATACAAAAAATATTGTGTATGAATCTGGAACAGTAGATTTATTTACAGATTTGTGCATTTTTTACTCTATATACAGTTGTATAAATAAAGATATATGCGTATATATTTACATAATACTTGAGAAAGAGGCATATTTTGTTAATACAGAAAGGAAATTTCAGAACAGTAAGATCATGGTTAGCATGGTTAAGCGGAGATGGCATGGGGAAAAAACTGGTTGTATGCTAGATGTTCTAGGCACCGGATCTGTAACGCTGTCTGCAAAAAAGGTTGGGTCGGGGTGAGAGGGGTCTTGATGATGTTTACCTGCCTGTTCTTCACTCGGGAGTTGTACAAGTCTGGAAGGTCTGGGCAGGTAGGGAACACCACAATGATCTTTTCTGCTGTCCTAAAAAAAAAACAGTCCGCTGCAGTCTTATACTGATTGCTAGCTGACCAAAACAGACAGTTATCAGAAGTAAACAGAACCAGACCCAGTAACAGCTGAGTAAACTGTGTGGTCATCTGCGAATGTGGCAGGTTGAACTTCATCAGCTAGTTGAAGGAAGTACAACCTCTGCTGGGCCTTTTTCACGATGGAGTCAATGTGATTATCCCACTTCAGGTCCTGTGAGATGGTGGTGCCCAGGAATCTGAATGACTCCACTGCAGCCACAGTGCTGTCCATGATGGAGAGTGGGGGGAGAGCAGGGGGCTTCTCCTGAAGTCCACGATCATCTCCACAATTTTGAGCATGTTAAGCTCCAGGTTGTTGTGACTGCACCAGACAGCCAGCTGCTTGACCTCCTGTCTGTAAGCAGACTTGTCATCGTCCTGAATGAGGCCGATGAGTGTGTTGTCATCTGCAAACTTCAGGAGTTTGACGGTGGGGTCTTTAGAGGTGCAATCATTTGTGTAGAGGGAGAAGAGCAGTGGGGAGAGAACGCAGCCCTGAGGAGCTCCAGTGCTGATGGTACGAGTGTTGGATGTGAGTTTTCCCATCCTCACTAGCTGCTGCCTGTCTGTCAGGAAGCTAGTGATCCACTGACAGATGGAGGTGGGAACGGAGAGCTGTGTGAGTTATTCGGAAGGGTATCTGGGATGATGGTTGTTGAAAGGGAGACTAAGTCCACAAACAAGATACTTGCATAAGTTCCCTGGTTTCCAGATGTTGGAGGATTAGTGCAGTCCCATAGTGACTGCTCATACAAAGACTGTTTGCTTGGTAAGCAAACTGCAGGGGGTCCAGCAAGGTGTCAGTAATGTCTTCCAAGTAGGCCAACACCAGATGATGCCTTGAATTACACTATGCAGCTTGTTGAGAAGCAATCAGACATATGATCTTTGCCTGGTGGACCTTAAGTAAGGAACCCTGGAAGACTTATTGTCTGTAAACTTATCATCTGACAATGTCCTGGCAGAAAATTAGCATTACCCTTTCCATTTTTTGACATTTTTTTTTTCTTACAGTCTACTTAAGTGATCAACAATTATAGGTACAAGCTAATAATAATGTGTTTCATATAAACAATTATTATTGAACAATGCAACTTAATTCACATGTGATATGTGTATTGCTAGGCATCTTTCTCCAGCTCTCTTCAAGCTGATATGCTGCTTGGCTGGCTAGCTAATCAGTGGTTTCCTCTTTTTGTGTGATTTAGAAAAAAAAAATGGAGTGGGTGGACTTTTACCATTATACACCCTGCTAACACAATCATGTTCAAATAGCATATAAAAGTGAATTTTGCATAATAGGTACCCTTTAAAAAATCATATTGCAATTTCAGTAAAGTTTCTAGCTCATGGACCCAAAAATGAATTGTAAACTTAGAAACCAATAAATTTTTTGCTCACTCCAGCCCCACCATTAGCCTCACAGGCACTAATCCTGCATTTAAATCATTGCTATTGCTGAACATATGCTAATATAAAACAGAGAACAGGATCATGCCAGGGCATCTTCCAGGATTTACAGGATCTGGGACGAAGGCCAAAACATCAGTGGCTTGTTGAAGGTCTGACAGATTAACATTTGATATAAGCAAAAATTATTTTAAGTATTTTTGAGATTACCCAGATCACCTCAGATGTGGTACTGTATTAATGAAGTAAATGAACATCTGGGTATGATGCCAGTGCTTGTTTGTGCCTCTATTTTCTCCCTCCTTTCTCTCACCATATGGTCCATTCCTGGAAGTAAATAGGTAGAGGTTAACATTACTTGCTTTCTGTCTCACACATATAAACAATTAGTAGTAGTAGTATTGCTCAATGTTCTAATGCTTTATGGTCTTGTTTGCCTTGAAAATATCTAAGAGATGACTATTTCAATAAGTAAGAGCCTGGCGAAAGGAAAATTATGTCTTTGTGATAACAGGTAAACAGTATAAAAGTCTCAGTCCACCTACTGTCGTAACATTGTAAATGAGGCTTATAAAAATGAGGTATTAACTGACATAAAATGTATTAGGTAAAAACATTGGGACATTACAGTGAGCATAAGTGTACAGTATATGAGAGTTGTACAAACACAAAGTTTGTTGGTTGATTTGGAATGGCTATTTAGCAGCTGGCTTTGTTTTAAAATTTTACAAAGCAACTTTTCGATTTTAAAGCTGAATATCTGGCCATTTATGGTGTCAGATGTCCAAAAGAGCATCCAAACCACGACTGATTAATAGTATCCATTAATGTATCCATTTGTTCCAACTGTCTTTTTGAGCAGGTTTCTTCAGAACAACACAATTCAGATGGTCTCAAGCCGTGCCTTCAGTGGACTATACACTCTAGAAAAACTGTAAGTTCTTCTTTTTTCTTATCTTTCAGATCAGCTTTTTGAAAAGATTATAAATATTGACTCTGTTTTGATCAGTGCAATTTTATTATCTTTTATTAGCATCTGCGCCTTCATGAAAAGAGAGTGTGTGGTCATGATTTTTATATTTGAGGGATTTATGGTACTTTATGATTTATTTTGCTCAAAGGTATTCAATATTTTTTAGGGCTGGGCAACGAGTAATACGATAATGCACTCCAAAAAAAAAAATAAATGTTTTTGTTTACAGAATATATGTGTGTGTGTACCGTGTATATTTATTATGTATATAAATACACACACATGGATGTATATATTTAAGAAAAAATATATTATGTTTATATATATTACATATATTTATATATAATATAAAATATAATAATATAAATATAAATGTATATTTAAATTTTTGTATGTATTATATTTTTATATAAAATTAAAACAAATATGTAAAATTCACTTTTGTTTATTTTTACTTATAGAGATAATTCATGGTAAATTTGCAATGCGTAAGTGGAATATTTCTGCCACCTGGTGGAAAACACACTATTAAAATGAAAATGTCATGATAATTCCACTATATCCAATAGATGGCAGAAGAGGATCACTCATTGTCACGTTTACCATTTCGACTCTGCAATATAGTTCTTTTCACATGTTTTGTGTTTTGTGATTTATACTTAGAATCATAAAATCACTATTATAACATTTATAAATCATCTTTTTGTCAAATTTCAGCATTGGTTTGTACTGAAGATTGTACGGATTTACGTGAATCATACAAATGGCCTATTTTGAGGTATTCATCCTTGTTAACCGTCTTCTCAGTTTCTCTCAAATGTAAATCAAACGCTTATTCATTCATAAACATATCATAACCTTTTCGTTTTATTTTTTGAGCAATAGAGATACTCACTGATATTATCATTATTCACTTTGCCCCTTTAGGCAACAACGTTAAATGTTGAATGACTTAATGACTTACAATGAAAAAAATAAATAAATAGGGTAAGCTTACCATTCTCTGTTCACTTGGACATTGCTGTCCTCATTTTAATGCATTGCTTTTCTTTTCCTTTTCTTTTCTGCGCCCCATAATGTTCATTTTGGTCATGTGTCTGGACATTGACAGTAATGTGTTTGAATGCTGAGCGGTTGATATGTACTCATTTTATAATAAATGCATTTTTGAACTCATTAAAACTCATTATTTTTAACAACTGATTATTTATAACATTTTAGATGATTTCCACAAAAAGATTTTGGCAAAATGGTGCACTGCATATACTGCATACCCCATTTTTGCACCATTGTTTGAATATTGAACAATTTACCACACTTGCACGAGATTGTGGCATGATCAATTATATTTATTTCTTCTGTTATTGCTTTAGGTGTGGAGCACAATGGCATCTTTTGGCTATAGATCTCTTTCTGTTTGTGGGGCCTAATGGGGACTGGCTAATTTTTTTAAGGCGGTTTGAATGAGCTCCTTGCGACTAGAATATAGTAATTGTCTTTCCTTTTCAGCAGCTCTGAGATTGTTTTGGTTCCAGAAGTGATGAAGGACAAGTCTAATCCCGAGATGATGAAGATATATGATGTTGTATATCATTAGGGAGAGTCAGCTCTGGATGATAAATTACATCTTTCACAGTTTTGTAGGAATTACAGTCTTTTACCTTGGCTTTTCTGTTCCAATCTGTTTTTAGTTCATTTAAAAACATCTCAGAAGCAGCACAGTGTGAGACAGAAATTAGTTTTACAGCGCTCGTATTCATTTGGATTCCTAATAGGGCAATTTATTCATTTTATGTCTGTAAATCCATCCTTTGGACAATTTAATACTTAACCTTTTTAATACTAAATCTTTTTCTATCAATTTCAAGTATGTGTCCCTAATTAAACATGGTCTTTTATGCAGGTTTCTCAGCCAAAACCACATAACCTATTTAGGACCAGGTGTATTCAGAGATCTACACAAATTAGACTGGCTGTGAGTATGTATCGCATCACATTTAATGAGCTAGAAAAGGGAAAATGGATTTTCTTAGTCTTTTGCATCAAATATCAGTCACAACATAAATGCAGGTAGAATGTTGAGACCATGATCAACTAGAAACCATCAGTTAGCAACTATCTGAATTTTTATGTACTTTAAAGAATTTTTTGCTTAAAGTCTCATCAAGTTCATGCATTTTGAAGCATTTATTTCGTTCCATATAAAAAAAGTAATGACTAAAACAATACAGTAACAGGCATATTTAGTGTATCTGTCATTTTGTTTAGTTTTTCACTGTCATTTTTAAAATTTCATAAGTGTATTTTTATATTTCAAATGTTTATTTTTATTTTATTCAGTATTTCTATTAATATTTTGTAATATTTTATTACAAAATTGATTACAATAAATTTTAGTACAATATTTTATTACACAATTTTTTTTTCATATAGTTGTTTTGGAGAAGCACTGTCTCCCTTGGTAAATATGATGCTAAAAACTATAATGCTTAATTAAATTAATCAGAATCATAAGCATAATCACACAGAAAAGATGTGGTCTGTGGAATAGCACTGACTAGTACAGTTTGGCTCTGGAAAGTGCAGACAGTTTTTGCAGAAAGTAGGTGAGAATTACTTGGGTGACTTGTTGGTTGACAAACACAGACAAAGGTTGAACAGATTCATGCAGTACTAGAACAAGTGGCATCAAGATATTTCAAGTTGAAATCTGACATTCTAACAATGTATTTCTTTGCTTAACATTTTGTAAAAAGACTTTTCAGTATTATTGTGTTTTTTCCCCCTCAGAGTATTGGATCACAATCCACTTAAAAGTGTTACCTGTGATACTTTCATCGGTCTGAGGTCGCTGACATTTCTGTAAGTATCTTGCTGTTTTAAAAAATGTTATGGTCATTCTCTTTGTGGAATTTCATTTAATCAGCTTGTCCTTACTGTTATCTCTTTGAGGAAAATGTCAAATTTAGTGAAGCTTGTCCCTGTTTTTGATCCTACTGTCTGACATGTTTTATGAAGTTATAGTTGAGCATTACTGTCTTTTTTGTTTTTCTTACTTTGTGTTTGCTTGCTTACTGTGCACTAAATCAATGCAATGGCACAATGCCCACAATGATTTGAAATGATTAGCAGTACTTTTGCGTTCGCTTGTCAACAAGTCAACAGAAAGGCACCTTGTTGTTCGAGTAACAGCTAAAGCAATCTACGGCTCACTAACCCTGAAACACAGCCAATTTTGTTTCAGCAAAAAGACGCAACAAACTATCTCTGCGACAACTTTTTGATCTTTTCACCGTAACACAGAACTGTCTGTACCCACAAGATGGCAAAAACATTTTACATTTTATATTTCAACATGTGGGTTGCCTGAAGGCCATTGTGCAGCCATTCTTACAAGTAGTAGGAAATTCATTATCATAGTTCCTCATCAGAATGTCTTTAATATCGCTGAAAATGTCCTCTGGCTTCCAGTTCCACTGCTTTGCCAGAAATGACTAAGTACAAAATGAAATTTATTCCCATCACAACTCTTTTTGTTCATTTACCCCCCTCTCCTCACTGTTTTTATTTATATTTGATCTTTTCCTCTTTTCCGCCTCCTTTTATGATCATTTTCTTATAATTAATTTTCTATTCTGATTAATGTCTTCTTTTATGTGTTCTATGGACTGTCAAAACCTGTTTTCTGTGGGGCTATAGACATTTTGCTAAAAACAACAGCAAAAATACAGTGACTTTATTGTATTTTTACGGGGGTTTTTTGTCTTTCATCATGAAAATCCTTTACCTTTTACACACTTTTTAGTGAATATAGCATATATACTATACATAGAATATACATGGATTTGATTAATTTGATTCCTTCCCTTTATTTTTTTAAGTTTTTAGTAACATAATATAATAATACATTAACATAATATTCTCCAGGTTGTGCATCAGCCCTCTCACAATCATATATTTTTTCTTCTTTCTTTTCTTTCTACTCCATAAATAAAAAATATTCCTTATTTTATCTTATGTTTTTTTTCACACAGTATTTCAAAGCAAACACCTGTGGCATGCAGACTGCACAGACTTTGTGGCCATGTTTACAATTCCTTTAGTGAACCGGGATCTAAACAAACTCAGAGACAGTGTGTACAAATGTGCATCTTTAGTCAACTCCCCCATAATTATCATTTTTTGTTTGTCCATCACAGCTCTATGAATAAATATATGGCATGATTTCACTGCTATTTTATGTCACTTCAGGATTGTCAAGAATAAATTGAAGGTACTAATATGTTTCATGAAGGTTTCATGTTTCCTCCACCTTAATAAAAAACAGAGTTTTCTCATGGATGGCTAACTAGTAATAGAGATATTAAGCATCACTACAAAGAACAGTCACCATATGAGCATTGACCTTTCATGAATTTATCATATAATATTATATATATATATCTGAAGTCATCCCGAAAGAGATTATATGCTTGCCTGGAATGTTTTCTCCAGTTCATTTCGCTTTGTGGTATGGTATAGCTAAAATGACGGTAGTATGTCTCTTGAATGTTTTCCAGCAGCCGGCTTGCAATTTAGCCACTATATGCACAAGCTTAGCTTGCGGGGTCTGTATTTACAGAAAATTATTCTTTGAGACCAATGATGCATTCATATTGGTGTAACACTCCGCACTCTGTACTAGACTGCTAAATAGACAGAAATGTAGAACAGAATAAGGTAGCACACATTAAAATAAATATGTGAGCTGAACAAAAACTTTTTTTTTTGTAATTTGTTGTGAAACCTATACTACTTTGTAAATTAGTTGTGCAGATGTCCACTGAATAACAAGCACTCCATTAGTCTTGCATTTATGAGTACAGAAAAATGTGTTGTCTAAATTTGCATAATAAGATGAATTATGTATTGCTTGTGTTTAAATTTAATGTCTTATTTCCTGGTGTTTCAGACTAAATGAATGATGTCCTTTCATTTTTAAATGTTTTAAATTAGTTGATAATAATTAAGAACTCAATTTACAAGAACTAATTTCAAACACAATTTCCAGATAATTATGCTTGTAAAACAGAGGACACCTAATAGCACACAGTTAGTCTGGTAGAAAGCCTTGATTGTTTTTTCTCTGAAACTGATTCAGTCATGTGAGGAAGTGTTGCAGGGGGGTTGTTACATTTCTGCAATAAAGACCGTCTCACTGTAACAGTTTGCACATCAAGACTGTGTCGCCATTTTACATTTTAGGTAGTTAATTTACATTTTTTATTCATTTCAGATCAATGGTAAACACGTCCCTGATGTGGCTGCCCGATTCGAGTCTCTGTCAACATATGCCCTTGCTCAGCTGGCTGTGAGTATCTCCTATTATTGACCCTTTTTTCACCTCATACATACACAAAGTATAGAATAAAATCATCCACACCTTTTTCTAATATGAGCAACAGTGTACAAACAGAAGATCATCAGTATGAGTATGTGTTTCTGAGAGTGGTTTACGCTGTGCCAGTAGTTGTCATCAGTTGTGTATGGGCCCTTTCTAAATATATGATGACATGACAAAAGAAAAAAAATATTTATTTTTCCATTTAATTCAAAATGGTGTATTTTGAGGTTTATGTTATTTGAGGTACACACTAAAATATAAAGAATTTTGTTGAATTATGAGTAAAAAAGATCTAACATCACAGTTGAATTGGTTCAAATGGCTTTTAGATAACCATTCACTGTCGTGGACCGCATCAGAGGGTGAATTTATTTCTGGCTCATTAGAGGAAATAAAAAAGAGCTCTGCTGGGTTTGCAATTGTATAAGGCATCACAGTAAGCCTACCTGTGATTAAATCAATATAATTCACTGAATGTTCTTGACACAACAAGCTAAACTTCCAGTGTTTGTGCAAGACACTTTAATAGTGTTAAAGTTTTTAGTGTTAAGTAGTGTTAAAGTCCATTTATTTCTGTACATGTGCATCTTGATTAGGGAGAGTAAAAATAAGGCCTTTATTTGGAAATATTTGGTACTCTGAGAAGGTTTTTTTTTAATGCTGTGTAAGTGTCTGTATATCTTTGTATGCACGTATTTATTCCTGCATGCCCATTAGTTTATTAGTCATCAGGCTCTTTGGTTTATTTGAATAGGTCATTCTAAAGTTAACGAAAAGAGAGAGTCTGTAACACTTAGTGTGTGTGGTCTCTGAACTCCAGACAAATGATACCTCATCATAATCCTCTCTAGTGTTTTGAATTTAGAAAATCTCACTCGGTATAAATCATATCAGCACATCAGCGAAATTCCACAGCTGTCCACGTAAAACCACTTAAAGGGGTCCTCAGTAGGCCTGTTTTTGTTTTCACCGTCTGGATTTTGTTTTGGGTAATAGCAGGCTCCTCCATGCTTAGTGTTTCGCAATCAAAACATTATTTTTTGCACCTATTTTCTTATAAATACCTAGTCTCCCCACCTGGCAACAACGGTTCGATTAGTTCCGGCGTTGAGAAGGTGCCCCTCCTTACGAAAGAACAAATGGGTTGTGCATTGATTAGCGGTCCCATAGCTTTTGTGAGTGGCGACCAGCTGAGACGGTGTTTCAGTCCTGCCCACGCCCCTTGCCTCCGTCTTTCACAAAGCTTTTTCAGCGATCCTCACTGTACTCCCTCATGTTGTGGCAGCTGTCCCTCTAAAATGCGCAGCATTTCATATGTTGAAGCTCGGAACAAGTGAAAGAAATTGGCAACCACTGTTTCCTACTCATCCCCTTCGGAGCCCAAACAAAGACTTTGGGCCCAGTGAAAAAAAACGCCGTTTCAGGCGGTCGCACACCGGACTCCACATCTTTAAAATTCGAAGACATTATTTTCTATTAGGTACGGCACACCGTTTTACGGCGTCGTCTGGCACCCATCGAACGTCTGTTTTTGTACTTGTAGATTGTTCATAGCAATGCTAAAGCTTTGACGCGACGCCAGCCTCCTCTTCTTCTTCTTCGTTTTCTCTGATGCACTCACTCTGCAGCAGCACGTATTCTTAATACAGCCGTCTCGTCTGCTGCACTCACTCACCAAGCGTTCTACACCCCGCCTCAGCCCCCTCCCCACCCCAACCATCCGAATTTCTGTAGGCAGGAATTATTTTTTAATGATATTCTAATGAGCCGCTTTGTAATATCACAAAGTCCGGAAACCAACGCTGTAGTCCAAACGAGCGGATTTGTTTAAACGAATTCTCCCGTTTGGTGTGATTTAGATTTTTTACTTGTCTAGATCTTTTTTATGCCCAACATACACCTCTACAGTTGGGGACTAGAGTAAAACGTGAAGGCTATGACCCCTTTAATATAGCTTAGCTGCTGTCAGTTATGTTGCTTACGATGACCCCGGGAGAAAGACCACACCTCAAACGGTAAAGATGTTTCGCCTCAGTTTTGAGTCCACAATTACTAAGCCTGATTCTCTTCTATAAGACACCCCGGCTGCCCCCCAGGCCAATTTACTGACCGTCTTGAGCAATACTGGCCACACAAAACTGAAAGGTTTGTCTCCCCTGTGTCTGGCAGCTTAATCTGATTGGCAGATTTTAAGCACGTTCTGGAGTAGGCCAACGCAGGATTTATTATCATCTCTTGGACAACAAGTCCATGTTAAGAGTTCCGTGTGAATCAGACTGAGTTCTTTGGGGGATGAAACTAGTCTAGATCTGCCATTTTTCAGGTTTTGAGAACAAACAACTGTTTTCTTTTTTACATGTCAAGTCACACTGTTTAGAGCGCACAATAGGCCGATAACTGCTTGTGCTATATCGCACATGCAGTCTGCTACATGTGACTGTTCACAAATCATCGATTAACAATAAAACTCCTCTCCAGCCTTATCCTTTGCCAATGTGTCGTTGTTGATTTTTTGGGCTCTCTCCCTTGCAGAATGAGCACTTGGACTCTTTTCACACCTTTTCTGTGGACAGTTTCACTCTGTAATTATAGTCAGTTTTCAGAAAAGAGACGGCAATGGACTCAATCTACGTTCGCTTTGTGATTTCTGTGTTACTATGCAAGCAGCGGCAATCATGCTGCATACTCCGCCACGAGCAATTGCACTGCTAGCCCCGCCTGACAGTTCCTGATATAAAAGCTATCGCTTACTAAGCCAAGTCAGGCACCTCCTCCTCTCGACAAGTGCTCGCTGAATTAACATTTTGGCTTGGGCCGCCATGAGGCAAGCTTTTATTCATCGCGCCCCTGTGGCTCCTTGATCAAGGTTGTTTTGTTGTGTTGCACGGCAATAAGCATTGGGATAGTTCCTCAGTGTCAGTGTACACGTCGTCTCCCCTCCTTACTCCAGGATTTTTATCTTATTTTTAATGTACCTGTTTTTTTTTTCTTTCTTTCCCTTGGCTTATTTCCTCGCAGGGACTTGTTCTGGAGAACCATGTCGTTGCTGAATTTTCCACTCTGCAGACCTCCCGGCTCCACGTCTGTAAGTGTTTTTCATTTGCATTTTACCCTCACCACATCCACTGTCACGGCTATTAGTTTGGTTTCATTGTTTTACATGATGGCCTAATACATATTTGATGCCAGCATCACAATGTAAAAATGGCAACAGGGCTAGTGAGTTTTTGAGTTATAGTCAATCTAGATTTGAAATGTGGTACAAGATTCTTGTTTTTTGTTTACAATGTCTCTTTTTGATCTCAGACATGTTTTTTTTTAATCCCCGTAGATCTCTAAAGGATGCTTTTTTTCGTGTTAGTCATCGCAGATGAAGTTCTGCAAGCTTAGGAGCCCTTTTACTTATGTCAGTTTAAGTTAACACAGAGCCCAAACTTAAAATTTAATACTACTTTTTTTAAATATAATCACTCAACACTCAAAAAAAAAATGAAGTTTTAATTAACTGTAATTAAAAAAATGTATTTTGTTGTTAATATATTCATTTTTACACAGTGGGCGGTCATACTTGTTTTTTCTAACAATTGTATTTAAAACTATAATCCTTAATACATTCACTAACGATAAAGTTAAATTAATAGTTATTATTGATTACATTAGGCATGAAGGAATATGTTACATTCATTTTTTTTTGCTTTCAAAAACATATTACAATCCCTCACCTTGCGCTCGAGGTCTGCACAGGACTGTTTTTTTTTTGTCCCGCTCCCGCAAGGTTCTATTCCGTACCCACCCGCTCCTGCTATATATTCAGTCTTTGTTCACCCGCTGTCTGCTTAGAATATTTTTTTCCCCGACACGACCTTTCCCGCTAAATTTAGATCTCTTTCCAGAATCTCACATTTAAATTTCAGCTACTGAAAGAAAGAGAAATAGGCTAAATAAAAGTGTAGTCTGCACAAAATAGGTTGTTATTTTAGTGCATTGTCAATGTCTTGAATTTATTGACTATGACTTGAATTATATGAAATTTATCTTAAGACCACTAAACTTTGTTTAATATTTTTATGCAACAGTTAGAAAAAGGGGTCTACAAACAATAAAATGTTGTACAAAATGGTATTTCTTTTTTTATTTTGTCTGTGTTGTATACAATCGTTTAACATGAAACACAAATATGGAAAATTGTCGCGAGAGAAAAAATAAAAGTAGGTAGGTACAAAAATAGCCTATTAGCATTTTTTTATTGTCTTGTGTCCAAAATACTAATCTTTGCCATTTGGCTGTCTAACCCGTAGGAAGTGTCCCGCAGAGAAAATAATAATACGACATCTTTCATATTAAAATGATAGGCTACGCCAAAATAAACAAACCGGTTGAGCGCATCCCCTTTACTCCATACTTCTTCTGCTCTGTCACTTCTCGACAACCTGCCTGTTCTGTCTGAGGCACGTATATTTACCACGTACAGCCGCTTCTTAGCTTGTGATGTACATGCCTGCCGCACAGCCACGCAAATAAGACTCTGGACGTTTAAGCATGCTGAGAGCGTGCCTCCTTACGCAGCTGTACCGTGGTCATAGAAATAAGCGCAGCTATGCGTTCTAAATAGACATAATTTTGAAAGAGTGATCCTTTTGATTCTTATTAAAGGAGCAATATTAAACTGGAATTTCTGATAATTTCACTTTTCAGTTGGTTAAACAATGCTGCATTTGTTCAGTACACATGGACCGAACCTAAAGACCCGCAGCAAAAATTTTCGGTATGAATACATGTACCATTACACCCCTGCAATTCATGTTTGTTTTTAAATTAATAATAATAAAAAAAGCTACTCACATAATTACACAGATAACAAACACTTATAAGTGCGCGCTTTGGCAGAATTCAAACAATCATCAGCAGCTATTTGGTAAAAAATAAGGATCAAAATGGACAAATTTTTATTAGGGACTGATTTTATCCGTTTGCCCTGCCACTCACTTGAAGATGGATTGATGGATGTTCAGGCAAGAGGAATCACCCATATCGAGCAGCAATCATCTTCAGTTGCAGAAATGTGGCGAAACATCGCTTGAGAGAACCTCAGATTATTACATTTGAAAGTTTTTTCCATCAGAATTCCGATATATTTGCAAACGCACGTTTCTGCAGTGCACACATTAAGTTACTATTCATGTGTTCTTACAGACTGGTTTGCAACTGACTAATACTAAATCTAGAAAAATGTCGAATTACTTTGTGTAGGGTTGTGTTGGTGTGTCATGGTGTTATATCCGTGGTACCGGAAAGTATTCAGGCCCCTTACATTTTTCCTCTTTTTTAACTTGCAGCCATTTGCTAATCATTTAGTATTTTTTCCTCATTAATGTACACACATCACCCCATATTGACAGAAAACACAGAATTGTTGACATTTTTTTGCAGATTTATTAAAAAAGAAACTGAAATATCACATGGTTTTAAGTATTCCGACCCTTTGCTGTGACACTCATATATAACTCAGGTGCTGTCCATTTCTTCTAATCATCATTGAGATGGTTCTACACCTTCATTTGAGTCCACCTGTGTTTGATTATACTGATTGGACTTGATTAGTAAAGCCACACACCTGTCTATATAAGATTTTACAGCTCACAGTGCATGTCAGAGCAATTGAGAATCATGAGGTTAAAGGAACTGTCTGAAGAGCTCAGAGACAGAATTGTGCAAGGCACAGATCTGGCCAAGGTTAACAAAAAACTTCTGCTGCATTTAAGGTTCCTAAGAGCACAGTGGCCCCATAATCCTTAAATGGAAGACGTTTAAGACGACCAGAACCCTTCCTAGAGCGGCCGTCCCGGCCAAACTGAGCTACGGGTGACACGAACAGAACCCAAATATTCAATGTGGCTGAGCTCCCTCCATATTTCAGTCGGAGATGTTAAAAGTTTGTATAAGTCCCCCATCACTGCAGCCCTCCACCACGGGGCTTTTAATGGCAGAGTGGCCCTCAAAGCCCTCTCCTCATGCGACACATGAAAGCCCGCCATTGATTTCGTAAACACACCTGAGGACCCATATGGTTAGAAATAATATTCTCATTGTCTGATTAAGACCAAGATACACTTTTTGGCCTTATACTTTCTAAGCGTAATTGGGGAGAAAACTCAGGGCACTGCTCATTCCCTTCCATCCCAATACGATCCCCACAGCTGAAGCATGGTGGTGGCAGCCATCATGCGTGTGGTTTTTTCAGCTGCAGGACAGGACTCTGGTTGCAATCGAGGGACGTATTTGTGCCAAGTACAGGTATATCTTGGATGAAAACCTTCTCCAGAGTGCTAAGGACCTCAGACTGGGCCGAAGGTTTCCTTCCAACAAGACAATGACCCTAAGCACACAGCTAAAATAACAAAGGAGTGGTTTCACAACAGCTCTGTGACTGTTCTTGAATGGCCAGAGCCCTGACTTAAACCCAATGAGCATCTCTGGAGAGACCTAAAAAAATGGCTGTCCACCAACGTTTACCGATCCATCCTGACAGAACTGGAGAGGATCTGCAAGTAGGAATGGCAGAGGATCCCCAAATCCCGGTGTGAAAAACTTGTTGCATCTTTCACAAAAAGACTCATGGCTGTATTAGATAAAAGGGTGCTTCTACTAACTCTTAGCAAAGGGTCTGAATACTTTAGGATCATGTGATATTTCAGTTTTCTTTTTTAATAAATCTGCAAAAATGTCAATTCTGTGTTTTTCTGTCAATATGGGTTGCTGTGTGTACATTAATGAGGGAAAAAATTAACTTAAATTATTTTAGCAAATGGGTGCAATATAACAAAGAGTGGAAAATTTAAGGGGGTATGAATACTTTCTGTACCCACTGTATATATAAGATATATTATATATAGATATTACATAATATATGTATATTGTGTTTGATATATATATAGATTATATATATTAATCTCTATAATATATATGTATATTTTATAGTTCCAGTCCCTCACTTCTGATTTCGCGCTGTGTGTTTATCACAGTGAAGCCACAGCTATTACCTCTTCACCCCATGGTTTTGGGGTATCACTAGCACAACACCCCTTATCAACCACCCTTATTACATCAACATTACTACTATATCCAAAACTGTTCCTTTTTATGTATGTTTTTACAGCAAAATTTACGGTATTTATTTTATTTATGAAGTTGATGCCCCGGCTGGTGCTGTGTTTTGCAATCGTCTCTTTCATTTTGAACCATGCCTTCTCCCTCAAAAGCAACTCTCCCTCGGGGAAAAGTGGACATGTTTGTTGCACCGTGTCGAGCCCACAGTTTCCGAAGTGAGAGGAGAATATTACTGTATTTATTCCGGTTTTTTCTGTTTCAGGTATATTCATGTAGGTCCATATGTCCATCAGTTCACTGTAATTGAACGCTTACAAACTCGCCTGTGCCTGCGATCGGTCTGTTTTAACCACGTTGGGGCAGTCGTGGCCTGATGGTTAAGAGGTCGAACTGTAACTGCAGGTTAGCGTTCCGAGTCTGTACCAGCAGGGATGGTAGGTGGGGGCAGTGAATGGCCATGATCTCTTCCACCCTCAATCCACGACTGGTGCCCTTGAGCAAGGCAATGAACCCCCAACTGCTCAGCAAAAATGGCTGCCCGCGCCTCCAGGTGTGTGTGTGTTGTGTTTCCTACTCGCTGCTGTGTTGTGCATTGAAATGGGTTAAATGCAGAGCACAAATTCTGAGTATGGGAGACCATATTTGGCCACACATAACGTCCTTTCCTTTCCTTTTGTAAATTACTGCCATTTTGCAGTACACCAAAGCAAACTCACATCGTCTACCACAGACTGAGAACTAGCTTTGCTCAACTGCACTCTTAAAAATAAAGGTTCAAACAGGGGGTTTTATAGCGATGCGATAGAAGAACCATTTTTGGTTCCACAAAAAAAACATTCAGTCAAAGGTTCTTAAAAGAACCATCTCTCTCTTACCTTTTTATAATCTGAAGAAAACTTCTTTCGCCACAAATAACCTTTTGAGAAACAGAAAGGTTCTACAGATGTTAAAGTTTCTTTATGGAACCACTTAGACAAAAAGGTTCTTCTATGGCATCGTGAAGCACCTTTATTTTTAAGAGTGTGTGTTGATGTTTGTGTTTGGACTGGGCCTATTAGTTTGTCGAATTTTTGTGAAGAATATGTCAAAGTCTCCAGTTTTCCCTGAACAAATTAAACTAATTAAAGTAAAATAATTTGCTGCTTACTAATAGTTAGTACAGTAGTTGTTAAGTTTAGGTATGTGGTAGGATTAAGAGTTCTAAAATATGCCACTGCCAGCATAACGCCTTAATCTGTGTTTATATACTGATAAAACACCAATATGCTAGAGAAGATGGCGCACTAGTTACCAGTGAGTATGGTCCCTAAAAGTATGTGTTCCCATGAAGTGTGCACTTATATTACCTTGAAGAAAAGCTATAGAGCTGCACTGCAGTTTTAACCCATCAGTTTTTTCCTTGGGATGTTTATTTGCGGGCTGACTAGTTTTTGGTTGATTACATTTTGAGAATAAAATTAGGGGAATCTAATCCCAGTTTCTCAGAGAGCACCTGTGAATTTTACTCCTTTGCAGCCATAGTCCTGATTTCCTCCTAAAGCTGTTGAAGATGAAAGCAGAATGTCTCCCAGGAACGGTGTGAAGACAGAAAGATTCTGTCAGGGTCATGCGGACAGACCGACGTCTCTGAAGCCGACAACAATACCCCTTCCAGGCGTTTCTCAAGGCTCTATTAGTTTGTTATTTAGATGTGCCATTCTCTATTGTAATAGATGTGGGGAAGTGTCAGACATATCTTAAATTAGACTTTCATGGTGAGATGGGTATCTCTGCAAATAGGGTCAGCTTGCCCTTGCTGGACAAATAAGTTGGAAAATGCAGCAGAAAGCAGTAAGATTTCGTTATCATCTGGCTGTTTCACAGGCCAGTGGCTGTTCTTTGAGGCTTTCCACAACAATGAAAATGGTGTAGTTTAGTCTCATTGGAAAGTAACATTAATTTTGTTCTCTCAATTTTTATGCCCAGATCACTGCATGACAATAAAATCAAGATCCTTCCAGAAAACGCCTTTAATTCTCTTGGATCTTTGGTTGAACTGTGAGTACCGCAGTACATAATCTGGAAAGGATATGAAATCTTGGGATTTGAGAGTGATAACTTTGTTTAAATGTTATGCACTGACATCCTAATTGAGATCTCTTTCTATGCACATGGATTTCACTTATCTAACTGATGTATTTGTTTCTCCTTCTTTATATTTTTTTAGAGATTTGTCTTGTAACAGAATTTCCGATCTTCCTAAGAACACTTTCAGGAGTTTACAATATCTGCAGAAACTGTGAGTCATGCACATATCAAGTCACATCGTTTATTTCAAAAGTGTTGAATTGGTCAGTGCACGCAATGCAATAAACAGCACCACAATACTATGAAATAACGTTTTTTTAAAGGGATATTTCACTCCAAAAGGAACAATTCTGTCATTCTTTCACCCTCATGTCCTTCCAAGCCTGTGTGCTGTTATTTCTTCCATGGAACAAACAAGTCTTCATTTGAGAGCTGTCAACCTAAAAAAAAAGCACAATAAAAGTGTTCTAGCAGTATTTAGAGCCTCACCAAAGTTCACCTAAGCTCATTTGTAGCATACATCTGCATTTCAATCAAAAATGGTGTGTTGACATTATTGATGCCAAAAAACTGATGGTCTTCAGAAGACTTTGAATTTAGCAGACGAGTGTTTCATGTCCTTTTTGTACCTTTAAAAATTCTGTTTAAAGAAAAAACGATTTGGAATTTGATCAGGAAATAATCAGAATTAACATTTTTGGCTGACATATTCCATTTACTTTTGCAGGAACATATCCCATAATCCTTCACTCCATATTCATGCCAGCTACTTCGATCACCTAGTCCAACTTCAGTCTCTGTAAGTATCAGCACTGCATGATCTGCTTTTCAAAAGAATGTCTTTTAAGACCCTATTAGTAGGTGTTACATGAAATACAACATTCATGTGTTTACCGAAGTTTGGAGCATTTGGAAAAAATTTTTCCTGATATAACCACCAAGATTGGTCTTCCCTGGGGACTTGCCACATTTCGTGTACTCGGTTCTCATTTGGGTTGTGGTCTGGTCGGTGGGCTTTGAAGCTCATAAGCAGATGCTCACTTGGGTTGTGTACTGTGTATGTTGTTTGTGCCATTTCTCTCTCTCTCTCTTTTTTTTTTTATAGATATTTTAAGGATTTTCAGTATTGTTCCTATGCCCCACATGTTCGGAAATGTAAACCTAATACGGATGGCATTTCATCAGTGGAAGACCTGTTAGCCAGCCATGTTCTGCGGGTGTCCGTCTGGGTTATGGCCTTCATCACCTGCTTTGGGAATCTCTTTGTTATCGGAATGCGCTCCTT
>JADLZN010005487.1:0-20360 GCA_018155175.1 Sinocyclocheilus anophthalmus | reverse complement strand
GAGTTCTTAACATTCTGCTTGCATAATTTTTATGATCCATGAATGAATGCAACAACATGGAGGTGACCAAATGATGATGACTTTTTTTATTTGTCTTGTATTTTGGGTGAACTGCCTCTTTAAAGTGACAATCTCTGATACATCAGTCAAATATGATTCTATAACAGGGCAATTTTGATCAGAAATTGGTTGTAAAAAAATAGAAGTGTAGCCCTGTGATTGATTGTTAGTTACTGTAACCAAAACAAGAAAGCTATCTTTGGGCAACATGGATGCAGAATCATGCTTCTGTGGTTACCCTCTGAAATGATGCATCACTAAATATCCCATAAATCCCAGCCCATAGGAACGGTGTTCTATATACAACATATAATAACAAATAGTCTGCAAGCATCAAAATAACCAGGGTATATAACCACTAACATAACTGAGACATAAGAAAGCAATGTTCAACTATTATAGTCAACTCTCTCTGCAGCATTTAATAGCCATCAATGTCCACCCATAAAGTATTTTGGTTGGGCCATTAAGGTTTACAAATGCATTATGCTGGATACAAGTCATATGTTTCTCAAACAGTGGCTTCAATAAAGTCTCTCTGCCAAAATCAACTACTGGAAATCACAAGATTCAAAATATTTTAATGTGCAATCAGGAATAAAGAGCATTTTGTTCAAGTGAACAAAAGCACATTAAGTAAGAGTGGTAGCTGTGGTAAAGTGTGTGCAAAGGGTTTTCCTGCCATTTTAATGGGGAATTCAATATTGATGTGCTCCATCACTAGAAGCTGACACGACAAGCATGTGATCAGTTAAAGACAAAAAAAGAAAAATAAACAGTTGCCCCCCATTTAATATGACTGCACAATACTACTAGTACTATTACTACTACTCAAAATAATAACAATACATTACAAATATTTTTTATTCTAGTATCACTCAAAAGATAAATCAAAGAAATATATTACTATTGCAATAACAAAAAAAAAAAGTTTTAATAATCATTTTTACAGAACAACAGTAAAATTACATTACTACTATTTATGTCTGTCCTAATTTCTTTACTTTCCCCAGTTTATTTACTTTTCTGGGAGCCAAGCTGCTTCAGGACACTGAAAACACTGAATCATGAGCTGATTGTTTGTAAATGAACAACTGTGTGCTTCACTCCGAAACATGCAGCGCATATATTTAAAGGGGTCTTATTATGCTCTTTTACAAAGTCTTGATTTTGTTTTGGGGGAGTACTAGAACATGCTCTCATGCATGGTGATTCGAAAAATGCATTATTTTTCACATAATTTACATTATTAAAAATACCTTTCTCCCAGCTTGGCACAAACGGCTCGATTAGTTCCGGGTTTGATGAAGGCCCGCATTCCGAAAAATGAAATGTGATGTGATTGGCTAGCTTGTCCCAGTGCGTTGTGATTGGCGAACAGCTTAGACGGTGTTTAAGTACTGCCACGCCCCTTGCTCCATCTTTCAACAAAAACTTTTGGGCGAATCCGGCACTTTACTCCCTCATGTTGTGGAAGCTGTCCTCAGTAAAATGCTCAGCACACAATAGCAAATTGGGGTTATAATGCTCAGGAACAGAGTTAAAAAATAAATTGCAACCACTGTTTCCTGACATCATCCGCTTTAGTCAAACCAGCCACTCGTGGTAGTTCTTGAAAAGGGAATTTTAAAAAACAAAATATCTCCCTTTAGAGTGGACTTTTGAGATTTGTAAGTTTGAAGATCTTTCTTTTTTTTTTATGCCCAAACATACACACTACACACTGACTAAAATTAAAAAAATTAAAAAAGCATAATAGGACCCCTTTAATTAAATTGCAGCTTTTACAATTTTATAACTGATTAGGCCATATTGCAATTCTGGTTTTATTCCGATTGTGCAGCCCTATGAGGTAGTGTGACTATGAGCATTTATATTTAGTGAGCATACATTAAAGATTGTGTATATGTTCATGAAGTGATGCTGAAGCATGAAAGGGTGTGTACCTTCGAATCTCCTCGCCAAGTGTTCTCATAGGTTGAGTGAAAATGAGCCAGACAGAACAGTGGTTATGTAGTAACAGTGTTCTCACCTGTCTCCAGCACTTCTGTCTCCACCTCCTGCTCCTCAGCCACTCCCTGCATCAGGTAGGTTTCGTCATCGTACACCAGCACCTGAGCAGCGAAGCCCTGCTCCAACCGCGCACCGGGCACCGGCTCCACGATTACCGCAGGGTACTCCACATCTCCCTCTATTTCTCCCTCAAACTCATACACACCCTCCTCCTAGACAGAAAACAGAGTTTCCATGAACAAGAAGAAACCTAAAAACTAAAAATGAACCTTCTAAACATTCATTCTTTAAAAAAAAAAAAAAGAGTTGCTGTAAAGTTTTACTGACCTAAATGAACAACAGTTTGGACAGTTCTACTAAACTCTAAAGGGCCGTTCTCAACACGAACAATAACTCTCTTAGCGGCACACGCTAAACCCGGAAACATTTGGTGTCTAAGCACATGCTGCAGATTCGCTGGCGATATTTTTATGGTTCTCTAGATGGAAAAAAAATCTTTCTGAAAGTGATTCCAATCGATCCTTCACAGGGAGTTTGATTGACAGGCGATCTGACCAATCATAACGCCGAATCTGCTATTTTGTCCGACAAACAAACAAACAAGACAGAAGAGTCTATTAACGTCGGTGGACTTGAACTTGAAAAATGGTGTGTACTGACATCTTTCCATGGTTGAAACAAGATACCTTCTGATGTTCATTCATGTTTATTTCGTGCTATAACTAGTGAAGAGGAAGAGATCATCAGTTCACGTGCCGCTTGAACTGAGGCGCTACAGTGATCTGTCACGACACATTAAAGAGCCACAAAACGTATTTACTGTCTGCATTCCTTTAAAAAAAATGTGAAAGCGGAGATTGTTTCACACCTAAAGTAGCCTGCTCTGTCTTGTCTGTTGGCGCGTTTCGCGTGAGAACATGATGTGTGGCGTGAGAGCGCCATGGCTTGTCGGACATAGCAACAGTAACTAAGGGAGGCAGGTCTTTGCGAAGGGTCATTTATATCATTCTTGTGCCGTTTTTGTTATAACTATGGTGTAGACTTTCCTAGTTAGGAAGATTAAAACTTTGTAGTTATTAGTAATTTAGTAATTATTGTTAGTAATTAGTATTTTCTACTATTGGAATCACATTTGATCCACTTTTCTGTGCTTTTTTTATGAGACAGGTTATCAAAATTCATTTACTCTGTTAGAACACATCAGTGTTGTTATTCTTAACTAAATTACTTTCAGTAACTGAAATAATATGAAATATAAACACGACAAAAACTTGAAGTACTAAAATAAGCTGAAGTACTAAAATTACTAAAAAAATAAAAATAAATAAATAATAAAAAAAATATTATTTAAAAGTCATACAAAATTGCCTAAAACAAAAAATTAAAACAGAAATATACAAATAAGCTTATTCTACGGTAGAACAATTCATCCGTGAAATTTAAATTAAAAAAAAAAAACATAAAGGTTAGTTTCAAATCTTCAGTCAAAAATCTGAAATTTGCTTCCACACTAGATTGGTGACTCCTTCGTAGATGAGAAGATGCAGCAAATAAAATGCTTGTAAATTCAAGGACCCCTCTATTTCTAACATATTCTCTTTAAAATATAATACGTATACTGAAGAAATTGACTCATTGACTGTCTGATGGCTATCGCAAACAAACACATTCGTAGTTGGCAAACCTTCTAAACCTGATGGCTGAGCTTCGGTAGTTCCCCAGAATGAACTACAAAGTAGGCCTGGGCGATAAAACGGTATCGATATTTATTGATGGTACACCTTCTTCGATAACGATATTTAAAAAATGTGATATAGTGCACGATATAGGCACGTGCTATGAGTGACGCAGACAGCTCACACGAACACATGCTGAATTGAGTGCTGAAAAATGAATATTAGTCGAATTGAAAATAAAAAAAATTGCATTTGAATGCAAAAACGGTGCAATCGAATGTAAGGTGTGCTTAGGGGAAGCCTTATTAGTGGCGCACGAGATGCAGGGCTGAGATGTAAGGACGGGCATTTGAATGTTGTGTTAGGCTAGCCACGAGGAGCGCAGTTGCTGATGTTATTAATCAAAAATATACAGAAAATATAGGTTAGTCAAAGGCGTTAGAAGATCTTGATTAGGTTAAAACCAAAACCAAGCCATTCACACAGAATGAATCAGCACATGTTAGATGGACAATATGACTGCTGCACTAGTCTAACACAGAGATGCAAAGAAAGTCATGCAAAGTTAAAACAGTTTTATGTTTAGAAAACACGACGCAAATTTGTGAAGGTTTATTTAATTTCACTGCGTCACATATGTTTTTAAATGCAATCTGTGTGATCGGCGATTTGGCTCTTGTATAGGCTAAGGCAAGCAAAACCGTGAGGCTGTTTTGTTTATAATTGTTTATGCAGTTTATGAAATTATATTTGATTTATATATGTTCATTTTAGACGTTATGCACGTTTTTATAGAAAGTTATTTGAATTGACAATTAATGCGCTGCATTATTTCGCTCATTGCACCCTCCTGTGGCCTCGGAAGACAAGCCAAAAGTTTCATTAAGACCCATTTAATCTGCATATAAAACATAAGAAATATTTGTTTAAATTTTATTTATTAGTTTGACTGTTTTAAAAAAGGTTATAAAAAATTTCAATAATTATCGATACCGAACGATATGAAACATATATCGTTGATATATTGTTTAGCTATATCGCCCAGCCCTACTACAAAGTCAACAAAATTCATGCCAGTAGTCAGAAATGAGCCATTTTATGGAGAAGGGTATAACTGCAGCCCGGAGATCTCCAAATGGGGGCGGGAACTCCAAAACGGGGTGGGAGCTCCGAAATAGGGCGTGGCTTCCTCCCACTGACAGACAGGCACATGACACGCATGCGCAATTTTTTCCCCCCAATCCACTTCAGTGCAAACTCCGCCCCACAGCTGATTCTAAATATTTTATTGGTTGTGTCAATTAAAGTGTTGATTTCCTACACTATGCTACAAAAATGCTAACCCTTAAACCTACCCCACACCTGACCCTAACCTTAACCAGTGAAATTGACTGCACGGCGGGATTGGCGCTGAATAGAGAAAGTTGCAGTTCAGGAGATAAACAGTTATTAAGATTATGCGATATGATTATGCGATATGACTCGTCCGTTAATCCTCACCGGACAATGGCACTTTTTTAGTTACACCCAGCATCACTACCCCTCCTACCCTGTGAATTTCGAGCCCCGGAATGCCCCCGTTGCTTAGAACAAAGCAATAGAGTAAAATAGTTGCGCTGCGCTGGGACGGCTCGCGGGAGAGCTCGTGGGTGATTCCCGTTTATATATCATTAAGCAGAGGTTCAAACTCCAGTCCGAACACCACTGGCCACAAGCTTTGCGCTCTGCTCTCACGAGAATATTTACTTATATAGCATATTTAACTTTAGATCAACTAGAAACAATGTTAAATTTATAAAGCTTTATTTTGAAAGTCAACAACAATTGGCTGGAGCCAGAGCCAATGGTGAAAGTATTTGCGCGAGGAGACCCCGCCCCATTCTGGAGGTTCTGCCCACTTTTGGAGTTCACGCCCCATTTTGGAGATCTCAGGTCGCAAGTTAGATTACTGTTTTATGGTTAGACTAGCAGCACATCATTAAAAGAGGACCATATGTAAAAAAAAAAAAAAAAAAAACTGTAAAACTTACCGGTGTATGGTACATCCCTGGCAGTAACCATACTCCACCACTGCTCCGCCATGTCTACAAGCACACAGGAGTCATCACTCTACCCACACTCTGATGACCCCCTTGGGCAAACTCCAGGACTGTAGTGGACCAGCATGACAAGAGACAAAAGATCTAAGTGGAAAAAAAGATATTAGCACTGTAAGAAAATCTCAAATCATGAAACCTCTTTTGGCAGAGCCAAAAATGACTGCTCCCCGTTCTCTCAGCTTGGTTCAAAGGAAAATCACTCTTGTAAGGAAACAGGACATCAAGAAAGGAAGCCCTGCATGTGAAAACCAGTGTGAAGCCCGGCAAAACCAACCTGCGTGGTTTTGTGAAGATGAATGAAATTAGTACATCTGCCAAAACAACGTCCTTATAATACATCTTCGTCAAAGAGAAAAACAAGCATCACCGGATGAGGGCAGTTAGCACTGAATATTGCGTGACTTTGCAACGACGCTCCAGCCAGCTAAAGTGACAGAGCGAGCAATCACTGGTAACAGCACGCTAAACACTGAAAACGAAAAGGAAAGGTTCAACTAATGAAACGATTTACTCATTCTTATGTCTTTCCAAACCTGTATGACTTATTTTATCCATGAAAAAACAAAAAGCTGAGGTTTGGCAGAACATTCTAATCATTCTTTTCCATGCACTAAAAGTGAAAGCGAATGAATGCTGTCCAACTAGAAAAAGCACCATAAAAGTATGCCATATGACTAGAAATGAATTACAATTCCAGTTACTGAGAATTATCACCGTAAAAAGGTTACCAGAAAGAGAAACTGTGAATAGAAACCATTAATTGAACATCAGATAATTAAAACTTTAACATGGAGAAAAAGCAGAATGCATGTGAAATCTCACTGCAATACAAAAGAATAAAAAAAAATGTATTGTGTAAAGGCCATAAAAAGCCATTTAAAAAAAAAACAATTATTTAAGATAATAAATAATTGTTATATTTAAATCTTAAATGTCATTGAAAAAATAAAAAAAGATTGTAATCACTCAGAAAATGTTAGAAAAAAAGCAAATACTTCCAATCAAAGACTAATTTTAAAATTAAATTGTCCAAAATATCCATTATATTTCATTTCATCACCACATACGACTTGTGTGCTATGTTACAAAGTTGTGTCCCAAATAGGGCTGAAACGATTATTCAACATTATTTTTATTGTCAACAATGAAAAAATTTTTTCCTGTTGTCGAATAGTTTTTACTTTATTTAAACATTTTATTTTACATCAAGGTGTATGCCATGCCTCCAAACTTTCTTACTCGTTTTGCTAATAAATGTCCTACGTTTCTTATTTATTTGGTTATATATTATTTATGTTAAATGGACATCAGCTGCAAAATTCACTTTCATTTACATGGTGTTTGAACTTTTACAATGTGTGTTGGCAGTGTGTGTACACATCTACCCTACAATGATAAAAATCCACCCAGTGCTCTTTTTTAAATCCCCACAAATTATAAGCACTTTCTCAGAGCAAGCCGTTCATAGATTATTGGCAAAGTGACGTCACTTTGCACAGGCCCCTACCACGACTGTTGACGGGGTGAGTGAGGGAGCGTAAACAGTCCGCATTGTGCGACGCATAAAGGGATTTAGTTGTTGGATTGTTAAGGAATGAACAGCAGTCGTCATTTACTCCCTTACATCTGAGCCGCTGAAGACGCAGTGTATTACGTTTGTTTCTGAAGGGAGTGCGCCCCCGATCTACCTAAATGCGTTTATATCTGCGCGAATCATTTTACTCTAGACTGCTTTCTGAACGAGAGGAATATTCAAGGCAGGTTTTGCTAAAAAGTTAAAACGATGGATCAGTACCACCTTTTCCGTAATCCTGCTTCACCTCCAGAAGTAAGTCCCACATTTTATATTTTTATGATTAGCCTATTTGCTAATCACCTATCCTCTTCCTCGGAAGAGAGGGGAGGGGTGAGCAGAGCTCATTAGCATTTAAAGGAGTCATGCAACAAAACGGGGCGTCGTGAAAGGGTTTGTTGACATGGTAATAAAAGGGTTGTTTGTTGTTTGCTGGCGATGTGTAGATTGAAAAGCCTTCTGACTGTTGTTGCACACAGTGTTTCTCCTGTTTGTCAGCGCTGTTTCATCTGGTTTTAAACTAGTTTAAATCAGTGAGTCATTTGTGTTCTTCGCTGAATTCAAGTGCTTCACACTGGATCTCACAGCTAGTGTTGCGTGACCAAGACTTATCAACGAGTAAACGCATCTGCTCTAGTGAGCTCGTGCTGCGCTGCCATTTAAACTTTGAGCCGAATGGATAATTGCTTGCTTGCAAGGTTTAAAGGCGTAGCGCTGTTTCGTCGCTTTGGTGCATAAACATCTATCAAAACTTCTAGATTTGTCGAGGAAAAGGAAAATATATTGTGATAATTATCGTTATCGTTTTATCACCCAGCCCAACATAAAGTAAATTAAAGAATTTTCTGAAAAATTTTTTTTTTAACTTACAACACATAAAATGTCTTCATGGCACCACAGCTGTTTGCTTTTCCTTTCATTAATCGCAAAGAGTAAACAGAAATTGCCATACAAACATATACTGAAGACTGTTAAAGTGCTCTAATAAATTCCCTGCCCAATTGCCACGGCAACGCAGTCACAAGGTCTGCAGGGATGAAGAGGGGTGTGGCAACTAAACGTGACACATGCATACACACTTCCTCATAGATGCGTCTGGATCATGTTATCTGCAAATCACCAAATGACAAGTTTCTTTCAGCTTCCCCATTAGAGCCTTCCCCATAACTGCTGCTAAAGAACAACATATCTTGTATTTTCAGCTCAATAAATAAACAGAAACCATATCAAATTTCTGCATAGCCCACAACATCTTTCTGGCTGAATAGCATCATGAGTGTACCATTACTTGAAGTTTCAATTCAACACAAGCTATGTAATTAGATAGCATCAAGGAAGTTCAAGCAGTAATTCATCTGTTTCCAACCTATTGTTTCTGGTGCAGCTGTGGAATTCCACTGTGTTCCCGTTCCATTCCAAGACGTATTCCAATTCCCTAGGAAACATTCCAAGATATTCCTGGTCCACTCCTTGTCCTTGCAAAATCTCCACATTTCAAAAAATGGACTCCAGAGAAGATTCCCCTTCCCCACAGCACCATCAGGGAAAGAGTGAGTAAGGAACGAATGAGAGAAGTGCACGTAGTCTGCACCGTAGAGTTGTTGCACACTATTGCTTTCATTTCCCTTTTTGTCATCCACACCTGTTTCTCTACGTCTTCCTTCTTTAATGGCCCTGAATCTTTCCTTTCTCAGTCGGTCTCTCTATCATGCTCACATCTCAAGGGTGAGGCAGCGTTTGTAAGTTCGACTCAGCGTTCTGAGAGGCAGGATCACATGGTCGGAGCTTTCTGAACAGGCATCACATGACCACGGCACAATGCTGCTTTTGTGTCTTCAACAGACTCTCCAGCGATGCAACGTCCCACCTTTAGAAACACACACACGTAACAGACGCCAAAATCCAGCCTCCACCCAACAGCCCTCCAGATGCAACAAATTATTCCTCAGTGAGAATCTACTGGCCTGAGCTTTCGGTCAAAACACGTCACCTAACTGACAAAAACCCACTTCTGTTTTACTAGATTCAGTTATGTAGCCGCCTTCTCCATTAAAGGGATACTTCACCATATGATTAGATTAGAATATATAGAGATATAATAATAATATGAAAAAACCATACAAATTTGTCATGGAACACATGGCGATATTTTAAAGAATGTTCTGCTGCTCTTAAGCTAAATACAAGCATACAGTGCCCACGGCTTTTCAAGCTTTATAAGGTATGCCTGGTGCACTCTATCTAAGCTCTTCAAAGCTTTTGTGCGGAACACGCGTAATTGTTTTCTTTCCAATTCCCGTTCCCATATTACTAAATTATTGCTGGTACCTCCATCATCAACCATTTAACATCACACAAGGAACTGCAGATTCCTCCTAGCAACTGCACGTTGTTATTCCTGTACCATTTATGGAGAATCTCACCACTTCTGTTGTGGAGATGAAAAACCATGGTCGGGAGCCCATGCATGTCGAACGCAAGACCTGCATGGATTTTGACGTCCCGCTCCCGCAAGATTCGTCCCTGCACCCACGAAAAATATTGACTTGTCCCGCTCCGCCCGCACATTCATGTTTGTCCCACTCCCGCCGCATATAAAAGTAATCTATATAGATTGTTTCAGTACTTAGGAGAAAAAATTTACATGAAAGTCCTGTAACATCTCCTACGCATAAACATCCGAATAAAATATTTGTATTAGGTCGAAAGCACAACATCCACTAAAACCACTGTTATTTTAACAGAAAAAGCGAGCATGGGCTGCTGCGTGCATGGTGGCATGGCAGTACGCGAGTAGCGCTCTTTATTATCACAAAGCTGACATCTCAGTAATGGACTCTAAAGCCCTGTTATAACACAATTAAATATATGAACAAAGGAATCTTCACAATTTAACTTGGTGTTTAAAATGAGCGGATTCGTGAGCACCAATCAGCCACGCGGTGAGTAGGATTCTAACCTTAAACACTCTGATTGGCATGCGCCATAAATCAAACCGCGGAGTCGTGATTGGCTTACTTGCGCAACCATTTAACACGTGTTAAAATAGAAACGTGCCTAGCGCGCAGTCCAATCATCATTTAATATAGTTTTTTGTTTTTGTCCTTTGTGCACCAGATACATAACTATTTATATATTTAGACACTTATTTTTAGAACTGTCTATTTGGCCGGAGTCCCGCAAATCAGTTTATTCTCGCATCACAAGAGTCTCTTCCGCTCATCAAGAACTGTCCAGCGCCGCACCGATACGTTGGGTCACGCGGGTCTTCGTATGAACATTCCAACCAAAATCTATTTCACCTGCCCATGTAAAATCATACAGCTCAATAATGCCCACAAGGTGGCCAAATTGAGGTCGAGCCGATTGACGGCTTTGCCGATTAATTGGCACGATAAGAGCATTGCCGGAACTTATCTGCCAAAAAAGGCCGATAGTTTTTCGGTTGCGCCATTGCGGAGAGGTCTGAGAAGGTCCGCTGTCATGAGACAGTACGAGAGCGGCCTTAAGAGGGGGAACCATCATGACACCATTCCTGCCGCATCACAGAGCGCATTCCAGGCTTTTCATTAAAAACATTATATGTGTCCCAAAATCTCTGTGAATGACATATCACCCTATAGCGAAAAATTTGTTATTTCTGTTGGCTGTTAATGAATCTGTAGGTTTATAATATAGTCAACTTTCTCGTCTGCTTTGTGTTTTATGGAAAACACGTGAACTTCAAAACCTTTCATATGCCATTGTATTGTGCACCCGTAGGTGATTAAATAAATGCCGCTTGAATGTGATTTTGCCGTGGGCTGTGACTAAACTTGATTAGATAAAATGTTCTAAAATAGAAGCAAAATAGAGGTGAGAGTAGATACAATCCCAAGGTAGGTCATTAAGGCTATGACCTGTAGATATTGTAGATTCATTTTTAAGCATGACTGTTGAAATGAAATGGTAACACTTTACAATAAGACTCCATTTGTAACATTAACAAAGGCTGATAAAAGCTGTAGTAGTGTTCCTTGTTAGAGTGTTATTTCAACATTTACTAATGCATTTTTAAAATCAAAAGTTGCATCTGTTAACATTAGTTAATAAACTATGAACTAACTTTAATGATCAATATAATAATGTTAATACTGATTTTATTTACAAAGTATGGTTCAGTACTGTTTTTTATAGTAAAGCACTATTTTAGTTTTTGTTTAGTATCAATTTTAAAAACTATTAATCGGTAACGGACAGTGTGGTCCTACCTATCAGTTTTACTAAAGGTGGTTCGTTTTTTTACATAATGAGTTAGTCACACAAAACTTCAGATGGCAAACAGGGGAAACTGTGCATGAGTCAGTGGGGGTCAAATATTTGAGCCAAACACAGACCAAATGTTGACTGACCTTGTATAAAATTGGTTCACAAAGCAGACAAATTGTCCTGCATTCAAACACAGCTATTTAAAGACTAAAAATCAAAATGGCAGGTTTTATGGTCAGCCTCCCACAGTCCACCACAACAGTGCACAGAATTTAAAGTAAGAACTTATAAAAAACCAAAAGTAAAGTATTTAATCAGATTTAATAAAACACACCTAAATTATCACTAGAAAGTTATCTGGAAAATCCAACTTCTCGTGAGTCATTATTGTGACAAAACGTCATCCATCAAGAAAAAACATGCCAAAAAACTCCACAAAAAATGAACTCAATAACACAAAAAGGATTTTAAGTCATTAGATATCCCTTGGAGTACAGTTAAATCAATAATTAAGAAACAGAACATGGATGGCACAGCTGTAAAACTATCTGAGTCCATGCCGATATAAACTGCATGGGAGCAAAGGCTTTACATTTATTAATTCCGGTTCCAAAGAGCACTGAACCACACCTGACTTATTGATCTCGGAGCATCTGGAAAAGAAAGGAAAACCAGTTTGATCCAGTTATCATTTTTAAGTCAACATGAAATCCAAATGTTTACCCTATTTACTTTCTTGTTACAAAATCTTGATGTTTTCAGAGCATGTGAGAAAGTCAATTTTAGTTATTATTCATGAGTTTATTATTCGAGTTGCTTCCATGACAACATAATTTGTAATCTGATATGCCTATTTACATTTAAACATCATCCTATGATAAAGTCCAAGTCAGTTTAGTGGAACACTGAGGACTGCAGAAAAACAACAGCACAATTCAATGAAAGCACAAACAGAAACTCACCTGGGTATTCAATCTGAAACCCTGCAACGTCTGCATACAGGACATGTAACCATCGCACAGAAATGTGCTTTTTTACACTTCAGCCTCATATGAATTAATCTCTCCAGCCTTTGACCTGTCCATGCATGCTCATTTGTCTCAATAACCCTTCTTTTTGCTGCTTTAAGAATATTTATCATCATATTGTGATATGGAAACAGACATGTAGAAGATGTAATTCCTAATGGAGAGACGAAATCTATTCAAGGTCCTGCACCTTTCACAGACCTTATCGGTTGAAATCAGCAAATGCTGATTAGGTAGATCAAAGTCCACTATTGTTGACTTCAGCACTTCCCTCCACTCTCAGCAGCCTAAATCAGGGGTTTTCAATCTTTTAAATAAATACCACTAATTTGACCATCCTTGTGTGAGCGACATCCATCCAATGACATCTATATTCATCTTCGTATAAAGATTTAATGTATATTGTGAAAATGTTATGCTAAAAATGTGTCTAAAACATTATTTGGAAAATATTTAGTTATTTAGTACCTTGTTACTTTTTTTCCCTTATTCATCATAGTACTGTATTTATTTATTTATATTTTAATTTAGACTCATTTCTTATTTAGCATTTTACTCATTTATTTTCATCTCTTTTTATATTTACACAATCTATTTCGATTCTAAGGTTATTAATGATTTTAATCGAATTTTAATTGAATTCTTATTTATTTTTTTTCTATCATCACGTACGGGAGTTATTTATTTATAATTGCTTTTAAACTCATTTTATTATATAATTAATTACTATATTGTAAGCTAGGCATACATTATTTGCTAATCTAATTCTTGATTTTTTTTATTTTAATATTACGTTTTCTATTACAGAACTGTATTGATTTAAAATTAATGTTAGCGCATTTTGTTAAACCTATTTTATTATTTACGCATTCATGAGTATTATTTACTCATTTACTGTCAATATTTTGAATCTAATGGGTTATCCATTCGTGTTTAACTCTAATTTAGATTGTTTGAGTCTTATTTTTCTATTCATCACCAGTATATATTAATGATGTATTTATTATTGTCTGTAAAATAGATAGGACGCAGCACTAGTTGTACCCCTTGGGGGTCCTGAACCCAGTTTAAAAAACCATGGTTAACGTCGCTAATAAGATCAGTGGCCTAGCCCCGAGATAGACTTAACATCATGCGCTGGCCAGGGAATTGATCACAACCCTATGAAAAAAAGTCGGTGGCGTGATTTCAACCCACAAAGTAAAGCCTGTATGAGATCTACCAGAAGACCATGCACTTCACTGTATACAAACTGCTTCCTGATACATGCCAGCAACTACCTATCCTGCATTTAACCATGAGCGTGCGTGTTGAAAACTCTGTTACACCCAGTGACTAACAAGCAAAGCCTATGGATCTGCTTTTACTCTCTCCAAATTAACGTGGGCGTCAATATAAACGCTAGATCATGCACTAAACCCACACCAATGTTATCCGGTGTCCTTCCACTGGGAACACAGCCATAATTGCTAAGTATCCTGGGCTCTCTTACAGCGGGAAAAAGAATGCTTCCTCGTGGCATAAAACCTGTGAAAGTGAAGAATCAGATCACATTATGCAACACCAAACAAGCGAACATTCGCCGAAGCTAAATTATGTGAGTTGATTTAAAGCACTGGACTTCCATAAAGGCCATTCGATTTAAATACAAAATACGGCAGTCCGCACGCAGTGATCGTAATGCTTATATGGTTTGGCAACTTTTGCAGCATTTAGCTAGCAGCCAGCAAATATGCACATGAGGAGCTCACAAACAACAAATCCTCGAACTAACAGATAAATACGATCAAAGCGAACTATCTCTTGGAGTCTCTCTGACTGTAAATCGAAACTAACAAAGCAGCGTAAAGTGCCCATTAGCTGCGTTCCAGAGCGAAGCTAATATAACCGCTAGTCCTGTAATGACTTATCGTGGTAGGAATACATATAAAATGGTTCTACTTCGAAAGTGATATTTCCAAATGAAAACCCACAACTCTGTGCTTGTTGGTTTACACAAACTTAGAAAATCGTGAGAGTTTGTGGCATGTGGTGGGTAAGAGTCCGTAAGACGTGTGGCTGTTAGCGGCTACTACTCTAAGCGCTAACACAACCTGATCAGTTCACGCTAAGAAAACGATATATAGGGTTTAAACAGCGACACATGAACTACACTGACTGATGGAGCTAACACAGCGACTAGCCAAGCACACCAGTCTACAATGCTAGAGCAGAGAAGACGATGGAGGTGCTGTTTTGCCAGAAGTAGTTCGGTCAGAGCCTGATGTCGTACGAGTGTAAACCGACAGCGGCAGAGATGAGGGGCGAGAAGGTGGAGAGAGGGACGACGATGATATGGCGACTTTGGCAGTTCAGTGAATTGGTGGGCCGACGACGCGTGACGGCTGTATCCCAACAGGTGTGCCGATCCCGCTCAGAAACCAGGCGTATGCACTTGATCTTATCTGTGTATGTATTATATTAGATTATTATATATAATATTATAGATATCTATCATCTATATATACTATTGATCTAGCATATATATCTTAAATCTAACGTTGATATTACAGCTCTTCAGACCTTATTTAATAATTTTTCTTCGGGTATTGTTTAGGCTTGGTGTGGGTATTAGTGATTGTTTAGTCTTGTGTGTATTGTGGTTCTCGCTGGGTTGTGGTTTGTTTGGGCGAATGGTCGTCACGTTTAGCCTCATCGTATGGAGGTTATAATGCCATAACTAGTACTTTTAAACTTGATAATCGAACGTCAAGATCGTTAAGCTACAAACGAACAGGGCTGACTTTCTTGTCCATTCTGTGGGGTAATATAACCCATTTTAAAGAAAGTAAAAAAACAAAAACCTCTCTAGTCGCTATTATATCTGATACACATATATAGATATATTTATACACATTTGTGCAAGACAGCGACACAGGCAGGTTAACAGTTACAGCAGGGAGTCAGCCATCACTTGGACTCCCTGAGCCCATTGAGTTTACAGATCCCTAAAGGTTCCGTTGTTCCTTTTTTTTTTTTGCCTGTGGACTCTGTGTGGGGAGTTTGGTGGGGGTACATTGAGCTGCCTGGGGGAAACATATGGAGAGAAGCGCAGGCAAATCCTCCGGCGCGGTTATGATGCTGTTGGCGTTCTGGATATGTGTTTGGCGAGGTTCCATTGCGTAATTCCCGCCTCTTGTTTCATGCGGTTCCAGGCTTTCAGAGTCCGTGCCTGCCAGAACGACACCGCTTTGGCATTCCCGCAGTCTTGTTCTTTTTCCTTTCTACCTACGTACATGATTCCATACCCTCCCGAAGTGGTGATGACACTTTGCTCTGTGGTTGCCGGGGTTCCGTGAACCTATATGATTTGTCATATTCTGTCTGGACCACCTGGATCCGGGTGTCTCGGTTCCTTTTCAGTCGTGTATTCGCCTCGTGCGCCGCTGACCCCGCCGTTTCATCTGCTGAGGCCTCTCGTCGCCCACCTATTCCGCGGCGACGGCTTTGGGTTATGTGACTCATCGCCCTTGTTGTGTAGTCAGTCGTTTTGGTTTGTCGTCCTGACTACTTCCCCCATACTTGTGACCGTACCTCGTTCCTTCCGATGGACGTTTGACCTGTCGTCCTAGTCACCCAAACTCACTATCTTTTACATCGTTCCTCCGTTGAGTCTTATTTTGGCCAAGACCTGCCTTCAACACCCCTCCCGTGCTGCGATTCATGCAGGACAGTAAACAGCATCTGCTTCCCTGTTCATGTAAACTCTCTACCCTAGCTTTTTTTTTCTGGCTTCGTGTCAGTCCTGTTTCTTTGACCCCGCTGGGACGCATTGGAGGGTGGTTTTTCGCTTTGCGTGTGCACCTGTGTGTCAGATAGTACGCAATACCCCTTCCCTGTTCGCTACCTGTCTTCGTACTGTCTTGGGCCATAAGTTTCTGTTTTATCGTTCCTTTTGTCTTGCGGTTCTGTTTTTCTTGGCTTGTGATCTGTGTACAGCACAGTGCGTGGTGTGCCCGCGCTGTTAGAGTGCGCGAGATGTTCGTTTCCTCCGTAATCTTAGTCGGTTACTAGCCTTGTTAGTTGTGTACCTTTATAGTTCACGTCGCTATTGCCCCCCTAAGCCTTTTGCTCCTTTCGTGTTTCTTGTCATGCAACCAACTCAACACCCACTCGGTCGAGCACTCCGCTGTTTGCTTCTGATATATCTTAAATTGCTGCCGCATCGACTGACGGGACATTGTGTGAGTGTACGTTGGACCAGCTGTGGTATCACCACTTTGGCGTCGCGCATGACAGTACTGACCTCTTTAGTGTGCGTCCTTGATTCTATATGGTATGACTACCAAAGCATGTCTGGCGTTTACCGGAGTGATTTGTCTAAGCTTAAAAGATGTTTCTGCACCTCTTTCACCGTGGATTTTCGGGCGGAGCGAGGTCAGTTGTCAGTCGCGTCGAAGGTAACGAGAGAAGTCAGCCATGTGCTAGTGTGTTAGGCTGAATCGCCGCCGACGCAGCGCAGTGACCAAGAGGGCATCGTGGCGGGCGGCTCCCCGAGAGAATCTACAAGTCCTCAGATAGTAAACGCCAATTCATATGGATTGAATTAGTTGTGCCAATGTAACCCTTTTCCGCCCGTACTGATGTATGATGTCCAGCTGCTCTGTATGTGCTTACTAGCACCAGGAGGTTAAAAAGCATGACCACTACGCTTGCACTCTGTGGGATAATTCGGGGCGCACATTCGGGCGCTCCAGTGAATGCACGGTACCAGTTGAGAATGATGCGGTGGACGAGGATGAAAGTGGCGTATATTGCATTTTATGTTCCACAATGTCTAGAGGATACAACCGGTATAGGCAATATGAGAAGCGGTGTTCTAGTTGTCCCCGAATGTTTTGTTGTTATTGGCGAAGGTTGCAGATTACATGTACAAACAATAACTACCGCCGTTGACACAGTAATGCAATGTTTTGAATGAAACCGTTCGGACACTGCACATGGAGAGGCGTCTTGATGATGCACATGAACGTTGATAACACAGGGGCGTGGGTCAGAAACTCAGATTCTGGGGGCCGCAGCTGCAGAGTTAGTCCCAACCTGCTCAAAACAACCATGTAGTAGGTTTCAAATTAGTTGAAGACGATTATCTGGATCAGTTGTTTAAGCTTAGGGTTTGAATCTAACTCTACAGGGTTGGGCCCCAGGAAACTGAGTTTGCACAGCCCACGAGCACGCCCTCAAGGGGTGAAATCTGATGGCTCTAAGTGTCTTCTTCCACTACACTTACATCGAGGTGACAAAATGGGACCACAACATCACAGGGCGTCGGACACCTCATAGGGAGGGAAGCTGCTATTTCCGCGCGTGGCTAGGAAGCTGTAGGCGTGTTATGTGTCCATCCCTGGGGGTCTGTGTGCCGGACCCTTTTCCTTGTGTTGCTGGCCTGTGTTCGCGGCGCTACCCTACGTTGTGCCCCGGGCTGACCCAGCGTGCGTTTAGTGCTGCCTTGTGTGTGTGTTTATACTGTAGTGCTGTGGGTATACACTGTTTGTTACAGCGCGCACGCTTGCCGCGTAACACGGGCCCGCAACAGACGATGGAGGCCGACTCGCACGTTGCATTGTTGTCTGCAGACATGAGAGTCTGTATCTGGCTTCAAAGTAGTGTGTGTAAAAATGAAGCGTAGTCACGCTATACCGCCACTGCTGGCTGATGGTACTTCTCCTATGGATCTCATCTAAATCTCTATTACAACACTTTTCTATTTCAACACGCTCTCTTTGACGCTTGAAGTGTCCCCAACTCCCGATAACACTGAAAAATGTTCATCACAATTCCCAAAATGTAGGGTAAATGAGTCGCATCTATATTTTGTACCTGAGCCAATGAACATAAAGAACGTGCCTTTTTTTGAACTGAAACAAAAAAAAATTCGTGCATTACATCAACGCCCCCCTTGGCTATTCAGACGGATATCCCCAGTGTCTTCTACTGTTTCCGAGCCACAAAATTAACTAACTGCCCTAAGGTATAGCAATTAAACACCCTCGCCCATGGCACATTTCAGATTACCGTGTGAGTGGTGTGGTCTTTAATTGGTAGCCTGTGTTGGAAAAACTATAGGCTCCTCGTCTCTAAACGAATGCACAACAAAACACGGAGCGTTATTTTCTGACAAAGCATTACACATCCGGCTTACAAAAGTGTTGGTTGGAAGTGTGTAATTGATTATAATTAATGTTTCCTGGATAGTATCAAACATCAAATGATTAGCAGAGGATAGCACACCAGATTACACAAGGAGGTATGAAGAACACCTACTGATCTTGTATTTTTTGTTTGTTCATTGTGCAGTGGAGCACACAGGAGTCTATCAGCACTCACACGTACATGTAAAAACTACACTGTATAGTACAGTCTATGTACAACTGATGAACTTTGACAGTTATGAAATGAGAAACTGAACTGACATAATATAAAAACACTGAAACCCGCACCCCTCTAAGAGTAATGACACTATTGACTTGTTAGAGCTGTAAGCTGTAAAACTGTAAATGACAAAACTAAGATCATAGTAATTCACTAAATGTGAGATTTTATGTCATCTATGGTCAGTTAAGGTAGAGGGGTCAACTTACACCATCTTACCATACAATTTTGAGGTGGAAACACAAAGTAAATCAGAGTTTTTTTCATGACTATAAAAGCAGTACTGTATGGTAACTTGACTGTATGTATTACGTAACAGATTTCACTCGCTTTCAGTGTCTTCACTTCAGGCTTGTGCCATGGTCATTGTAATATTTCCACTTTCAGCAGCTGTGGAAAAAAGAAGCAAACATGACTGAATGTCTAAAACTAATGTCCAATTAAAAATAAATAAATAAATAACTGAACTCTACTTCAGAAATATGTGTGCAGTCTGAATTTCTACATCACAATACTGGTTTGGGTAACAACCTGGTCTAAAGGGGGTCCTTAAAGGAGTAGTTCACCAAAAATAAAACATAATCTATACATATTTCTGTCCTGGTTCTAATGAGACTTTTTCACAGGAAAAAGCTATATTATGGATGGAAGACTGTATGTAGTTGGACGAAAAGTTTGAAGTTAAAAATGTTTAAGGATGATTTGTTTATTACAAACACCCCAAGCTTTAGACCTCACAATGCATTAATTGATTGACTGGAGTTGTGTCGTTACTTGTCGAGCTATTGTGATGTTTTTATTCAGTTGCTTGAACTCTGTGAGGAAGAAAACAATCTACATCTTCGGGGGTTCAGGTCAGTAATTTTTTCATCAGAATTTTCATTCTTGGGTGAACTATTTCTTTATGGTGCCATAATCATATTACCTTCGTCTGATGCCTCAACTGGTTTAGCTTCCTCCACAGCATCCTGCATCGTTTCCACAAGAAAAACTTCTTCTGTAGCCTCTGTTGTGCCTATAGCCTGTAATGCATCCTCCAGGTCTGCTGATGGTGCTGTGCTATCTGCATGTCCTGTTTCTGTAGCTTCAGTTGGCTCATGACATAATGGTTTATCTTCTTCCATTTTCTGACCTACTGCCTTGGCTGATTCTGACATTGCCTCTGCAGCTCCAGAGATGGTGTCATCTTCTGACAGCATCACCACAGGGCTTACTGACTCTTCCAATTCCAAAATGTTCTCCATCTCTGTAA